>LOJH01000729.1:12458-26796 GCA_001685095.1 Ellobius talpinus
CTGCAGACATGCACACAGACAGAATATTGTGTACATAATAAATAAATAAATATTAAAAAAAGGAAAACTATATCTGAAGGTTATAATTTTCCATAGCCTCCTTATACAATCTATGATCATATTTGCAACTCTCACAGTCACGAGTCTTGTCTTGAAAGTGTGTGTTTTTGTCTGCATACCATAGCTTGGGTGGACAGCTAACATCATACACCATCAAAGGACAGCATGAAGAATGACAAGTTCCATCCCTGTCACTTTTCCCTCAGCTTCTGTAGTAAAGGCCTTCTGTAAGGGGGCACACCAGCTCACACCGGACACCTCAAAGTTCCTGGCGACTACTCTAGAGGACAGCAACTGACTCACCTACCAGAGGAGGAAGCTGATCAAGGAGCAAGCCCTACACTGTGTTCACCTGACCTGACTTCACTTCTTTGCTCATTTTCTGCCTTTCGCTATATTGTAACGTCACTTGACAACCTCAGGACTATGCATTCTTATCCCAGTGACTGCCTTGTGGGGCCCAGGGCAACCTGGCCACACGTGATCAGGGGACCCAGGCCATGTGGGGGACCCAGGCCATGTGGGGTCCGGGCCACACAGCTGCTGTAGCAGGCAGCACCAGATTCCAGGAAAATCCGTAAGATGACACCACCCAGGGAGGGTCAGCATCAAAAGGGAAGTACCTGACATTCTAATCATTAGATAAGATTAGATAAGGTCATTAGATGTCCCTGAGTCCAGGACTCACCTATTCCTCTTTTGCCAAGACTCCCTAGACAAATGTCAGCCAATCAGGGTCCTGAACCCTGGAAATCCCCTCACCTCACCCTCTCCTATGATAAAACCTATTCCAAATGGGCTTGACACTCTCTGCTCTCAATTGCTGAATCAGAAAGAGGGAGAGTCCAAGTTTAAGCTTGAACAAAGGTTCTCTGCTTTTACATATGCAGACTCCGTGGTGGTTTTTGAGGGACCCCACTATCTGGGCATAACAGCCTTCACCTTAGGGTTAAAAGCCATCTTCTAGTAAAGGCAAACTAGTTTCATTCCTGTTTCTCAAGGATTGGGCTATGCCCCACCTTAACTACAAATGGTTCTGCACTGCCTGTTCCAGGAATGGCAATTGTGACTTTGTTGCAAAAAGTTGTTTATGATCCTCTTGTAACCCCACCTTTGTTCCAAATGGTTATACTGCCAACTATGACTACCTTGCTTTGTTCTGGAGTCCCTGTATAACTAACTTGTGCTTATATTCTGCTGCTGTAACCCCACCTATTTTGCCCAACAAAATGCCCCATTTGGAAACCCCCTACCCCTGAGCTATAAAAGCCTTATCTTCCTCACATCCAGTGCTGACTTCTTGAACTCCAACTTAAGGCGAGGCAGCCTGGGTACGTGAATAAAAAAGCTTGCTTCAATTAATTCCTTGCTTTTATTAATTTGGCCATTGTGATTTGGGTTGGTGGTCTTTCTTCTCCCATCATTGGGATTAGCAGTGACCTTCACCTACACTGAAAAATGTTAGGGGCATTGCTAAAATGATCTCTATTCTTCCTTGTAAATATAAAGGCTCTTATTATCCCAAAGTCCACGTTAAGGTCACTGGCCCCAAAGCTAAGGACAGAAAGAGCTTAAACCAGGAAGAACTAAAATAAAAGAGCAACTATACTCAAGTAGAGGGTCGTGCTGCCTCCGCCACTCTCACTGCTGGCACTTGCCCTGGATGCAATGGTCAAGAATAGCCCTAGTAAGTATTGTCAAGGGAGAGTCCTGGAAAGAACTGTGCCTGCAGACGCTGACTGACCAAAAGACCATGGAGGTGGAGCTGCGGGAATGTTGGGGGTCCAGATGCTTTATCCTCCTGATTAAACCACCTCTGGGTAGGAATTAACATCCTCTATCTGTCTAATAGATTAAAAAAAGAAAACAACAACAACAACAAAAAGCATTCTGGATTTTATTCATTTAACAGATTGATAGTTCCCACCAACCCAGAAGCTAATCATGTCAGGCAGTACCCCACCTTTGGTGCTTCAATCAATGTATCAACAAAGTGTCTTGATTTATGGATTTCTTTGTTTTCTTGATGTAAAAACCTCATGAAACTGCTCCCACACTGAATCTGAGGGCAACCTAAATGTGTGTTCACAGGACAAAGCCATTCAAATCTGGTTCTAAAGTAAACTATCTCTTTATTCCCTTTGAGGCAGGGGCTGCGTTTTGGGAGGGGAGGGTTGCCTTTCAAAACAACCAAGGACAGTGAACCATCAAAACTATGAAGCGCAGGTGTTTCATTCTTCTTAAGTAGCATTCTGTGAGGCCGCCAGAAGAAATACAGAAAGCTCAGATGAATTCTAATGCCACCTAAACAAATAATTTTCTATGTATGTCACAACTGTTGTCTGGGATATTCTTAAAGTTAGGAGCTTCGTGGTAAACAACTCTGCCCTTGAAAATATGCTAGAAACACTGAAATTTTCTCCAAAGAGGATTTTAAAGGTCCTGGAAATCAAGTCCTGAAATATCAAAATAATGAGCTACTGAAATGGAAATTCTGCATAAGAAACTGGGTGCTTCACAGGCTACCAACAGGAGGTCCTGTGTCCTCAAAGAGACTGCTATCTCCATCAAGACAAGGAGCAGCAAATGTGCTTGTTCTTCATGAATTCCAGCAGAATAAGGTTTATTATTGCTGACGACATCATGTTAGAAAAAAAAGTCTCAGCAATGCCCCTGTAAGAGTGACAGCGGGTTTGAAACTGAGAGCTCCACTTGTAAACCATATGTTGTTTTCTAGCACCAAACCCTATGCAGAATTTTCCTTAAAGCGACAACACCGAACTGGAATCACAGAAGAAGCTCATTAAGCCTGAATTCTTGAGCTCTACGTGTAAAAAGGTCCTGGTCCCCTCAGAGCACAAACAATGCAGTGACCTGCTTACTCCATAAAAAATATTTCTTTGTTTTAAAACGGCGACAATTAAATAAGAATAGGGCTGAGGAGATGGCTCAGTGGTGAAATGCACCTGCGCCTCAACTTTGAGGACCGGAGTTCAGGACTCAGTTATGCCTGTAACTCCAGCTCCAGGGGATCCCTCACCCTCTACTGACCTCTGCAAACTCATAGGCCTGGGCACCCACACAGACACATATATATCCCTAAATAATATTGAAATCTTAAATAATAGTAATAAATAAAGGCTTTGGATTTTTCTCCCATCCATGTTCCTCATGCAATCCAATTTTAAAAGGGAACTTGGGAGAGAAAAAAATAAGCAAAACAAGGAAAATCTGCCCGTTTCTTTAGGAGGGGGTACACAAAACCATAACCCACTGCTTGTTGAGTGTGGCAGAGCAGGCTTCTAGTGCCAGCTCCTCAAGAGGCTGAGGCGAGATGAGCCCACTTAAAGCCTGGCTGGGTAATGCAGGAAGTCTCTCAGTTCAATCCACTGATTTTCTAAATGTCCTGGCTCATACCCAAAAGAAAGGTGGGAGCTGGCCCGGAACAGGTGATGTTTCTATAACATAGCTGGGTGTTTTTAACTTTTCCCTTTACAGTCAACCCCAAGGTGAGTTCTGAATGAAGGAGGGTGAAGAGACAGGAAGAAAGGCAGTTCCTCAAGGCACCTGCTAAAGCTGCCCCTTATGGGAAGTTTGTTAAACTGTGGGCCTCGACCCTCAATGTGAGGATGGCTACGGGCCTGGCAGAAACTGGAAATCTACAAACGCACAGTGGTCAAAAGTTACTTCCACTTTCTATACAGAAAAACGAAGCACTACTGACCCCACTTGCCCGTGGTACAATACCAGCGCTGCACCTTGTGATTTTTCACTGGAGTCTTGTTCTGAGTACATCACACTTCATAGTAAGCAAACAAATACTACACTAGGCATCTCCGCTCACATTTCAGACTATGGTATGTAACCCCAATGTGTTCACTATACATACAAAGTTTTGTTGCTCTCAAAAATATAATAGTTTTATTACAAAAAAAACAGCTACAAAAATTTTCCTACAGTCTATGCAGCACACAGATACCTTTTAGGAAGCCTCTGGACTGCGTTGTGTTAGAATGGTTGATTTTCAAAAACTGCTGTCTGGCTGGGCAGCGGTGGTGAACACCTTTAATCCCAGCACTTGCACTCCGGAGGAGGCAGCAGCAAGTGGGTCTCTGAGAGTTCGAGGTCAACCTGGTCAAAAAAGTGAGTTCCAGCATAGCCAGGTCTGTTACACAGAGAAACCCTGTCTCAAAAAGAAAAACAAACAAACAAACAAACAAAAAACCAAAAACCTGCTGTCTGGGTTGAATTTCATTTTTTTAAAAATTGTTATAATAATTTCAGCATGCTATTAGAAAAGCTTCTAACAATTCTTAAAGTAGCCTTGAACATATTGTGTAATAAGTATTTTTATAGTGTTCATCACAGTGACAATAAACTCAACTTATCAATCAAATCTGAAAGACACTGAGAATGTTCTGTGTTTTATCATGCCTAATACTCAGCAAAGACTTCACACTTTGCATAAAAATAAGCTAGCACATCCATCTCATCCCTATGAGAATTCACTCACCTTAAATATCTGGTAAATTACCTGTAGTGAATGTTTCCTATGTATATGTACATATGTATCTATTGACCCAGAATCACACAACCAAGATCTACCAGAAAAAGATGTCTGTCTCTTTAAGTATATGAGGACCCCAAATCCTTCCATAACCTTGGAACAACATTATATTTGAAATCACTAAGGGAATACACAAACATTAAGCCCGGAAGCAAGGGTTTTAATTGGCCTCAGGGTAAAAGTTATAATAACCACACTGCGTTTTGCCTCTTCTATTCTTATCTACTGAAAACAAAGAAGAGGTGAACATGAGTCATTGTTTTAGTATCTGACTTCCAGGGCATTACCAAGAGGGATGTTTTCAAAACCCGGGAAAAGTCATATTAACAAAAAACACAGGGTTTCCCCTCCGTGAACTCCCACATCTAGCTCCATCATCAGCTGTGTTATTTCAACAAATATACAGCACAGGAGGCAATTACTGGATTATATCAACCTTGGGGGGGAAAAGTGAACTGAAACCAATAAAGATGCATACCCTTGACAAGGCAAAATTATTCTCGTGCCCCCTTAGAAATCACGGAAAGAAGTTCAGAAAGCTGAAGAATAAAACAAGCAGTGATGGAAACCTTGCTCAGTAGAGAAAGGTCAAAAGGGGCACTCTTTTTCAGGGAGGATCAAAGGGACCTCATTTTAAATTCTGCTTGCAGAAGAACAAATCGGCTTTTTTTTTTGAAATGGTGGCAAAAGACCAAGCATGGAGATGACTCAGTAATGCAGTGCTCCAGAGGCAATGATCACTTACTCTGTAAATGGAAGGTAAGAGCTGCTTCATCTTCAGCCTGTGGAAGACAAAGACATCATACACGGCTGAGACCGCCAGGACAGTCACTCCTTGTTCCTTCCACAACATACTGCATCCTGCACACAGTCCGGTCCCCAGGAACCAGCCCCAAGTTCTGGCCGAGTAGCCTCTCGTGGAACAGTGCTTAATGTAGCAGAGCAAGGAGAGGAGGAAAAAGAGACAGGCGCCTACATCTGCCCGTCCCACAATGCCCGCCACCGCCTCCGTATGAATGGGATGAGAAGCGAACATCAAGCCGGCCATGAAAGTCCAGTATCCATCCCCGAGAAGGACCTTGGAGAAGCGTGTGAAGAGCCCAGTGACGGTCGCATGCAAGAGGACATTGACAAGATGGTAGCTCCAGGGATTCAGTCCTCCGATGGCATGGTTCAGTCGAAAAGAAAGAGTGCAGAGTGGCCGGTAGGACTTGTGGCTACCACTGTGCGTTAGAAGAGTTCCCCAGAAGTCATTGTAGAAAATGTGTGTCCATGGGGTTTCTGGGAGCAGGTCCTGATTGGTCTTGATAGCACGGCTGAAAAACAAAATGTATTAAAAATCAAATGTAAAATATATATTTTAAAGGAAATTGACATTGATGAGATACTCTTCCTCAGAGACTTGTTATTATATTCATAATAACAATATTTATAATAACAAGTCAGGGATCTCAGTACATAGAGGTTGAACCCAGACCTTCCTTTTAATGCCTGCTAAGGCTAGAGTGAGGGCTCCTTTGCTATCCTGGAAGCTGGCCCATTGATAAGCACAGCCTTTGAAGAACAAATGAATACAAGTGCTCCATGGGTGCTTTCAGCCTCCTGTGGCAGATCCTAAGTAATTATTCTGAAACTCTTGTGGAAGTCTGTTTAAAAACACAGCCTTTAGGTTCCTGGTTAGCAGCCTCCTGTGACTCTGTGTTCTTAAGATAGTCCAGGCGCTGCTCCTCTTTGGGATGCATCTAGATCCAGCATCAGCACCTCCTAAAAATAGATAGGTACCAGGCCCTAGAGTAGTGCTTCTCACACCTCTACATCACCCGAGCATCAGGGTAAAAGATGCCTCTGATGAAGTAGGAGTGGGGAGAAAACAAAGATGCCATATACTAACTAATACAGTCATCAATTGTGTCCACGCTGCTGGTCTCTAGGACCACAGAGGAACTATGGCCAAGAGAGCTGGAGAGATGAGAGAGATAATAAAATGGCTCTCTACCTACCTGGTGTTACCTGCCTGATTTTATTTATACTACAGCCTTTCCCATTCTGCTCTCCCCTGTAAAAATCATACTGACACCTCATTGTCACCTTGAATGTATTTCCGGGATTATATGCCTCATACATCCATGTAAATGTCAAGAATGAAGGGCCTACTTGTTTATTGGGTCCTTGCTGTCTGTCAAGCACTCTGCTCCCCTTGGATATATCTTCTCATTTAAACTTTGGCTCAACACTGACAAAATCTTGCTATTATCTGATATCTTACTATCAACATCACTCAGGTGAGGAAATTATGGCTGAGAAAGAGAAATCAGCCACTGGTTCAAAGTCATATGTGTATGGAATAGAAGAGTATCATGGTTTGTGTTATTTTCACTATTCTGTGATTCCCCAAATGTAAACTGTATACCACTGTGGACATTTAAGCAGATATAAAAATGTACAAATGTTAATGGTTCCATTTGTTTAAATGTCTATTTAAAAGAAAGATTATCTTATCAGTCATAGAATTTTAGCAATCCTTGTTCAGAATAACACTGACAAAATTGTTAATGCAATATCGACAAATTAATTAAATAATCAAGTCTGTGTTTCATTCAGAATATCCAGGGGATAGATAAATGGTAAAGAACCAGGAAGAAGGGACTCTTTCAATTCCTTGAAATGAAACAGAACATAAGACTGTAAAGGGATAAGGGGAAATTAGAATGGGGGGGCTAAGTGGGGGGAGAGGTGGGAGGATAGTACAGAGATGGGAATACAGGGAGGGGTAGCTAACACTAAAGGAATATAGGGAGGGGTAGCTAACACTAAAGGCTTTCTGAAAAGCTTTATCAAAACCTACTACTGTAGACATTTCCCAAAATGTATGTGTGTGTGTCTGTGTGTGTGTGTGAGAGAGAGAAAGAGAGAACACATAAAAGGAACTAAAATGGAGTTATAATAAAATATAATAAAATGTCGGAGTCAATGCCTAAACCAGACATTCTAATGCTAACAAGTACAATCCCCAGCACCAGGAATGGAACACGTTTTTTTTTGAGTCATCAGCCAAAGGGTCCCTATAGTTCTCTCCTGCCCCTCCAAACATTACAGACTACCACCAATGCTATTGGTTAGCCTCCGCAACCTGCTGGTAAAACCCAGATGCTGAAAACACCACATCCTCATGTCATCATCATTCATGGAGAAACAGAACTTGTGCTCAGCTAGAAACTGGTCCCCTACCCACCTGCATTCATAGTGCTGGAGGGAACGTTGCCTGTTACAGAAAGAGAAAAATAATCATTATCAACCTCCCCCAGCTACAATAGTTACCTACCTACAGGACATAGCCTTACCGGTACTTTCTGGAGTGGCAGAAATATTATCGGAGTAACAAAAACTCTTTTTGGCTTGGATTTAAAGGCCTGCTCCATGAGATGAAACCCATACCTGACATAGTGATGAGGCCAAGAACTTCACACAGCACACACAATACCTCCTTTAGTGCAAGTTGGACAAAATTCTGGCCAAAGAAAGGGTAGTGGGTACAACCAAGAGTAATTTTCAACTAAGCGTAGCTGAAAGAGGAAAAATCATTTCTCCTCATTGGAATGTCACTGTTTACATCAACCGCTAATCAGTGCAGGCCTCCTGCTCAGGAGCAGCTGTCCAGCACAAGTGACTCCATGACTCTGTGTGTGTGTATGGGTGTGTGTGTGTGTGTGTGCGCATGCGCACGCGCGTGTGTGCACATGTGTGTGTGCATGTGTCCATGTATGTGTGTGTATGTTCTTTGTTCTGTTTTCATTTTTGTTTTGGTTTGTTATTTGAGAGAAATGTTAAGTTAGGTCAGTAGAAGGAAGGATCTGGAGGAACTAGTCAGGGAGAATATGATAAAATTGTATGATTTTTAATGCTTTCAAAGACATATTAAATAATAAATAGCCCTAAGACTGTAGAATCAAATGTTGAAGATAGAATGTGAAGGATTCTATTTTGAAGATCTGAAGATCCCTCTTCTGTGCTACTGTAGTTCCTGGTCAACAAGAAGACATCTGGATTACTGTGTAGCCCTGCAACACACACTCTCTAATGACAGAGAACTAGTGAAGGACATGAGTCAAAAGGCAGGAGGACTAAGAAGCTCCAGAACTGGAGAACTCTCTATTAGTCCAGTAAAAGGGCAGTCTGGGAATTTTAGAAGCTGCAGAACACATACATGATGGGAAGCTAGTCTAACAATACTGTCCTCCAGCTCTTTCCAGTTCTGCTATCTGATGTGAGTTCAAAGACTCTTCCACATGAATATTTTGAGACACCACATTGGAAAAACCATGGACCAGAAGGAACAGACTTGAGTCCTAGTTCTATAATTTCCTGACTGACTTAGAAAACATGACAATACAGCAAATATTCAAACAGATTAAGAACATCGTCCGAAGGAGAGCAGCCAAGTAAGGGGCAAAGGAGTATTACATGGGGCAGAGATGACTGACCAGTGGTAATGTTTAACTATGCCTCTAACTGGTCCCCCAATAAACCTATCTGTTTCTGTTTCTATGACACACTTTTACATTGAAACAATTTAAGGAACACTTGTAATCAATCATTTATCTTCAACACAGTGAAGCAGAGGTCATTGCTCTATAGACACCTGAGTATCGTTGGGACTCAAGAACAATTGACACCTTTATATTATCAGCTGTTAGATTACTGCATAAGAATCAAGATAAATTCCTAAAATAAAGTCCATCATAAAGTCTAGTAGACAAATTCTGAAATCAAGTAAATGTGGAATGAAATTTAGACCAAAAGAAAGGCTGTTAGTTATTGGTAGCTATCTATTCCCTGCCCATCACTCTGCTAGTCCTTTATGTATATTATCTACTTATGAGAAGTAACTAATGTTTCTAGATGTTTAATACAAAGACAAAGCTATTAAAACTATGTCTTAAAATTGCACAATAGAAAGAGTTCATTGTTCCCCCAATATATAAGTTTTCCTCTTTCATCTTATTAGAAGGTTTTGAGCTGAGAACATGGTTCTCTTTTATATTTCCCTTAATGTTAAACATGGTCATGTGATTAACTTTGATCTATTACTTCCAGAAAGTATATTAAGAAGAGAATATTAATCTCCCCTCTCCCAGGCACCTCCTTTAGCAATATGGACCGCTGCTGAGAAGAGAAACCGCACACAGCCAACCAAAGTAACCAAAGCAGGACAGGGACCTGCTGTCAAGATAGACACTAGCCCTAAGTTAACTGTCCCATTTCTCTAAGACTACATTGCTATTTCTTCAAAGCCATGAGGCTGTGAGTGTCACCTAATAGCAACAGCTGAGCCAAGACACAGCCACGTGCTTTGTTACCAGAAGACCAACGACATCACAGTTGTTTGGTTTTCCATTTTGATTTTTCAAGTCTCCGTGTATTGACTGTATATGAAATGAATTTCCATATAAATTGGTTTTTAAAATATTAGAAACAGATGTTTTTTCTGGATCCATTAAATTAAAACACCCTGCTATGACATTCATCAAGACTCTAACCCAGAAGTAATTGCTTAAGACTTGATGGGTTATAATTAAAATTTAAAAGAAATATGAAAAACTGACATACTGCCAAACAGTGTTGTCAGAGAGTGCAGATTTCAAGTAATTCTGAATCAAACTAGACTGGCTTATGCTGGATCTTAACATCAACAATGGCATGCGTATATCCAGAATCAATGCAGAGCTACTGACGTGTCCCTGTTAGAGCCCCTGAGCTCAGGACAAAGCGCTCTGGGACGGGGCCCTGCTAAAACAGTCAGGAAAGCTGGGAAATACATTACTTAAGATAATGCTTCACCCTCTAAATGGAAGGTCCAGGAAGGATGGAAAACGGTCTTCCCTGACCCCGTTATTCTATATTTGTTCAACTCTGTAAAATCTTTCAAAGAAAAAAAGGAAAATCAAGCAACCTGAAAAATCCATTCAAAGCAGCTGGAATGTCTTATCATGATAGCAATAAACCTAGTTACCTGCAGCAAGCAGAGATAAACTACATCTACCCCCAACACACATGCAAAATGAGGGCCACTGACATGTCCATGTTAGAGCCCCCAAGCTCAGAACAACGAATAAGATTAATAAGTCAGAACAAGGAATAAGATTAATAAGTCTTATACTTTCACTGGGGGAGGGGGGAAGCTCTGAAGCCCAACCACAAATTTATATACTGTAATGAAAAACAAAACAAAACAAAAAGCAAGCAAAAAAAACTAAAGGACTAACAATGTCAATAAAGCAAAACTGGAAGAGTAAAGGCATACCTCACTTCTGTGTCGAACATACTAGAATGAAGGAGACACCTGCATGATGGAATTCTATACTATGTGCCATCAGCCTAAGCAGCACTTTTCTTTAACAAATGACTATTAGGACCAGAGATGATGGACTATAACAAAGCTGCATTGGGCTTTAATAAATAAGCCATGTTGCACATGCAAGTCAGTGATAAGGGCTGATTTTTGACACCATCCAACCTCGCATTAGAGAAGACAGACCAAAGGGACCTTAATAAAACTGAGTGATCTTCAGTCAGGACGAGGAGTACTCATCCGTCACTAAGCAAAATAGATTTTGATCCGTTTGCATTTTCTCCTATGAGACCAAAATAGAAACAGCAAAAACAACGTCTTCTATTTCACAGCTAATGGGACACCTTCATGCAAACCAGAATTGCACGCGGGTCTAATTCCCGAGGTTGCTTTCGCATGAGCTGGTGACAGAAAATTTAGAAAGATATTAAAGAATCAGGAAAATTCCCATCTGGGGAAAGTGGGCGGGTGGGAGGTGGAGGACAAACTGACAGGAGGGGAAGAGCAACCCTTGTAGGCAGAATTCTCTAAAGAAGATGGGACCAGAGATTGTCTTTTGAAGCAAAACGATCCAGTCTCTCCAGTTGGCTCAGAGGTCTTAACCTGCTTCCAGTTTTGTTCATTTGTGGCTCTGTTTTTGCTGCCATGTGATTTTTTTCTCTCCCCCACCCCTTAGGAAATGTTGATAAAGGCCATCACGGTTATCAAGCTGAAGGATAGTGTGTCACATCACCTCAGCTATTGTTGAGTATATGTTCACGCCACTAAGACTTCCACTGGCTGACCTATCCAGTCGCAAGTACCCTCCCAAGAAATGACCTAGTCCATCAGAGCAGAATGCAGCTTCAACCAGCAAAGGTATACTCCTCTGCCATTATTGTGTTGAAATGTAAGTAAAACCCAAGCCTTGAAGCAGGGGGTGGAATGCGGGACAACTTTGCAATAGCCTAAAAATTTGTTTTACGAGAGAGAAAAGAAGAAAAACAATGCCTTTTGTGAACCAACCCTGCTTCAGCATACGCAAGCAGAAATATCTGTGCTGAAGCAAGACAACGTAACAAAGCCTAAGAACATGATTTTGAAGATGCAGCACAGTAGAGGAGCCCTTGCACAGCACACACAAGGCTTTAGGCTAGACTCTAGGATGGACAGGAGAGAAGAGTGGGGAGATGAAAAAATAAATTCTGGATCCGACTGGACATACACTGACTGAGATGAGAGTATGGTATGCCTTTTTCTCTTGGTACCTTACTATTCTCTTTTATAAACTAAAAATAACTGGACATGCCTTGTCAGGTCACTATGAGAAATAAGCAAAAAGTAAACACCTATATGCAACACAAAGTGTTTCATATGGCACATGTGTAAAGGACACGTGCCGATGCATCCCACTATGTCCGTGTAAAGCATGTACTTGTGACACATGTATACATAATACAATCACATACACATGGGCAGATATATGTCCTCAGTGCCAGCTGCTGTCATCATGACCACCACCACCACTAAAAACAAACTACTGTTGCTAGTGACACCGCCAACAGTGGTGCTTTCAACACTTCCTTAGATTTATAGTCTTCAGATTCTAAAGATCAAAGGTGTGAGGATTTCACTCAAGCTTCTTCAGGCCTGAGCTGGTGAGATGCTTGCTGCACAGACCTGACTTCCTGAGTTGGATCCCAGGATCCCACGGTGGAAGAAGAGAGCCTGCCTCCCAAATATATTGTACTCTGGCCAGCACACACACACACACACACACACACAATAACATCCAAGGGTACACTCATATACACATCAATACTCACATACACAGTAAGTGTTTACAGCTCATAGGACAACTTTAGGAAGTTGCCCTCGACTTTCTACCTTGTTCATGAGACAAGCTCTCTCTTATTATTGCTTGGTTTGGGAGGGTGGTTTGTTTGTCTGTTCTTTGCTTTCGTGTATGCCAAGCCAGTTGCCCAGCAAGCTTCTAGGATGTTCTCCTTTCGATGCCTCCCATTTCCCAGAGGATCACTTGGACTATAGATACATGCTACAGAGGTCCCAGGCATCAGACTCAGATCATCAGACTTTAACCTACTAAGCCATCTCTCCAGCTTCCGGACACACTACATTTCTTACTGGCCACACCTATGTGTAAGGGCGAGTATGGGGACCATGATTTCCCTACTAACACCAAGTATATCACCTTTACCAGATGTACAGTTTGCAGGTAATAATAACCCTTCTTGGCAAAGTCCTGGTAAGGAGTACATCAGGCAATGTCACTTTAATGTATAACAGAAGCACTCACTGTTTTTGAAGACCTACCCTTGCTAATATAGGCGCCTTGTTATTTCCTTTAGAAAACAGTTCCGTCTTACTCTCAGGACTTAGGGTCAAGGCTGTCCTCAGAACATGTCCTTTGGTGTACTGCAAGTTCTTCATCTCCATCCCTGGTCAGACAACTGATGGAAGGTACATGAAACAATCAGAGTCAAGATGGTACCAATAAGCCACTGAGAAAGGGCCTTTTATTTCGAGAGTGAGATGAAATCTTAGGGTTATTTAAAGGCATGGTCTATCTGAGAGTAAGGTCAACTTGTGTTATCAGAAACCAGAGTGAACAGGAAAAGGGGTGCTTCTCTGTATAGTTGGATCCAGCTGTGCCTAAAGCCAACAGACGGACCTTAGTGATAGAGATGTTAGTCTAACACATGCAATCAATAGTGCGATGTAGCCACCCATTATACAGTTATCATGTAACACTGCACTTGCTCTTTTCATTCCTTATATTTAGTAAGGCTGAATCCACACAGAACTTTCCCAGCAACCATCTCCATCTTCCTCTGTCCCCATAAGGAGTACTATCATGACTCCATTACTGAACTCAAGGTTGTGCATGAGGGCCCGTCTCTCTCTCTTCCTCTCTTTTTAAATTGTTTAAGGATACTTTGAGGCTTTTCACCACATCGGAAAGGCCCATGAATCCACCTTTTGTCTATTTTCTAAAATCCTTGTTTACACTTTCATTATTTCTTGCTTGCACTGCTCAGCATGCTTACAAAATTGCATGGCCATTTGTATGCGTCCTTCATTAGCCTATAGGTTCCCTCGGGAAAGAAAGAATGTCTTTTCTCCCAGTGACCAAGGTATCTTAGGCATGCAATAAATATTGTTAAACAGAACTCAATGGTTATGCCTATTGCTTGCCTTCTCACTTTGATCCATTACACATGCAAAGAGCTAAAAAAGTTTCAGAAATACAACACTAACTCCACCTTCACTTTCCACAAAACCCTTATCATGCCCTATTTCTTTTCTTTAAAAAGAGAAAGGAAGGAAGGAAGGAAGGAAGGAAGGAAGGAAGGAAGGAAGGA
>LOJH01000729.1:26852-69240 GCA_001685095.1 Ellobius talpinus
GAAGGAAGGAAGGAAGGAAGGAAGGAAGGAAGGAAGGAAGGAAGGAAACGTCATAGACAGCATTCACGATTTCCTAGGTCAATCTCTCATTACCTCTACATAAACACCCAATGTCACTGAAAATCTGCACCATCTTTTCCTTGGCTCAAACCATTTCTTGTCTCCTAGGCCATATGGATTACTTTCTGCCTATCATTGCATCTTTCTAAATATGCTTCGCTGCATCACTGCAGCATGCTAATTTGGAAACTACATGAAAAGTGCTTCCTTGTTCCTGTGGCTGAACGTACTTGCATTCATCTTCAGGCACCAGTGCATTCCCGTTAGTAAAACTAACTTCTTACGACAAGTTTCAGGGATCTAAAACGGGATGATATACAAGACATGTTTCAAAAGAAAATGGGAGGAATGTGTGCGTTAAGAGTGGCACACAGGTGTGTTTAATATCCCCCTTTTCCTTTCCCAGTAGAATACAATTGTCCAATAAAAAAAAGATTGATTCTGTCAATTAATGTCTTCACCTGCCCGATTATTCATCTAGCTTGTAATGTTCAAAGGGCAAAACAGATAGAAGGCTGTGTGAAATAGTAAAAATTCCTGACTTTGAGTAATTGCAGCCTAAGGGATGAAGCAAGTAATGTCCGGGGAGTTTCGTGGCAGGGTGGGAAATCCACCGCTAATAAAAATACTAACAGCTAGAGTAGAACATAAAACAGACTCCTGCCATTTCAGAAGGTCAGAAACTCGCATCAGGAATGCAAGCCTACATTCATGGAAAGAAGTTAATGAAGCAGTGTTGGAGCAAGGGATGTGTTGCCAGAACTGCCGTCAGTTGTTCCAACGCCCACAGAACAGGAGAAAGTGTGTTGAGTCTGAAAAGGAAGGAAGCCCTTAAAAAGGAAGACCGGACCAGCAGAACCAACCACTATGTCTTCTGGTGCTACTGTCCCTAGTGACACCCCAGGAACCTTAATGGGAGACTCACTTTCCTTTTTGGAACATCCTTATCTCCCCGAACACACTGTTAACGCCTCAGAAACAGAAAACACGTCTTACTCAGGTTTTGGAAAATAACATACAGCAGGTGTCCAAGCCATACCTGATAAACTCAGTTCTAACTAGAGATGACTGGTACGGGGAGCTTCGTTCTAAATTGTTTAAAGTATTGAGGGAATTATCACTTTCATCAGAAAGTAGTTCAATCACTCTGGGCTGTAACCTTTGCTCACACAATGATAATTAACTGTGAAAAACCATCAGGTTAATTGGCTTAACCTAAATGTCTCTGGCATTCACTTGCCACTTAACCTATAAGGCCTTCATTAAAGTCCCTCTTTAGGGATAAGCCATTATATTGAGAAAACTCCAGTTCATATGCAAATACTTGGCAAATAGTGCAGGGAAATAAAGAAAAATACCATACCATCTTGGTCCTGTCTTAGTTTGAGGATAAGTGATGTATTTCAGAATCACACAGTGCAAGGACATTTTCGAGAAGGGTACTCTGCTGTCTGGGCAGGGATGTCTCTAGGTCCAGGGGCAATGGGAGGCACCAGGACCAGGCTGTCATTCATCATTACAGTTGGACCTGCTTGTTCATTTGCTCTTTGATCGCCTCCAACTAGACTGTAAACCTGTCAAGGTCAGAAATGATGACTTCATAAGCAACTACCACTTCATAAATTCTCACCATCCTGCTGTCTGGGAAAAAGGTCACAAGATGTGAGAAAGAGCCTGTTTCAGGGCAAAACACTGAAGGCTGGGTGCTGAGGGGCCTTCACAGAGAAGTAGGTGTTTGTTTACTGCAAAGGTAAATCTTGCAACTAAAGGAGTCGATTTTGGCGAATTTCCCTCCCATTCCTTTGAGAGTTTTTCCCATAGGCCATTAAAGGACATTTACGGCTTGGGCAGGAACAGCAATCCTTTCCTACCCAACTACACAATCCTCCGAAACTAGAAAAGGAAATCCATTTAAAGATGGCCCAGGCTGAAGTGAAACCCTAACTGTTGGAGATTATCTTCCCACAGATAAGGCAACTCTGCCCTCATCCCGAAAAATAGTTCCTCAGCACTCTCTTCTTACAGGGAAAAAGGTGAAGGAAGAAGCTTTGCTAAATGTTGTTGAAGAACCTTTAATTCTCCAGTGAAAACAACGTTGCCATTTAGAAATTTCATGTCAATGAAAGCTGATCATTTAAGTTCAAGTTGCAGTTATCCAGAAGATGTTTCTAAATGTTATTTCCATGGAAGCTGTTTAGCAAGATAAAGGCAAAAGGGAGCAGCAGGAAGATATCAGGAATACTGTATCCAGAAGTTTAATTCCACTAATTAAAAGAATCCTCAGCTCAAATATTATCTCATGCTTTGAATTTTATATGATGAAGAATATTCCCTATTTCATTATTTGGTCATTAAATGCAATCACACCTGCCTAATTTATCAAGGGGGCAATACACACATCTCTTTTCCCATTTTCTAAACGGATTCAGCCTCCATTAAAAGCTTTAAAACTACCCCGCTAATTTTCAAGAAACTGATAACTGCTTTGAAGAGGCACTTTGAAACGTTCTCATTATCAAATCAAGGAAAAGAACCATTTCGGTGTACTGGTTCATAGCCATCACGAATTTGTCAGTAGTTTTTCATACCAAAATAAGGAGGGCGGGGGAAGCCAGGCATGTGGTACCCACCTGTACTCTCAGCACATGAAAGGCTTCACAAGCTCACAAATCTGAGTCTAGGCTGTACTGCCACCCTGTAGCCCAGGCTAGCCTTGACCTTATTATCATCCTACTTCTTCTGCCTGAGTAGATGGATCTACAGGTTATGTAGCATGAGTAATGATAAATATCTCATGTTTTATTTACTTGATTTTACATACCACAGTATGTTTCCATTACAAATTGCCTTTTTAAAAATGTATTAAAGAGTGCAAATCAATATTTGTAATTTTTCTAACTGAAAAAACAGTATTGTTAGGTATGATAGCACATGTTTAATTACACTATTCTGCCTGCTGAAGCAAAGAGAACACAAGTTAGAGGTCACAGATGATATCTTGTCTCAAAAAACCTGTGGGGTGTGTGTGTGTGTGTGTGTGTGTGTGTGTGTCCGCACGCACGCTATGTTTAACTACCTAAATATATTTAATGGTTTCTATCAGGTACCAGATTCTAAAACAGAATGTAAGTTTATCCAGCGGACTCTAACATCTCTGCTTTGAGCTCAGTCTTGTCCTGTGAGCATGTGAAGAAGACAGGAAGACTCTCTTTGTACTCCAGGATGTGGGCATCCAAATACACTCTAAGCAAGCATGCGTTGACCACTGAGAACAAGCCCTGTCGCTTCGAGCCTTAGTTTTCACACATTAAGTGGCTATTCAGTTTCAGAAAAGATATACAGAGATACTGACAAATGTCCCAATCTTCCAAGGATAGTACTGCTTTCTATTAGAAAGTCACATCTTTGAGGATGGTTCCTGGTCTTCATCCCTCAGGTGAAGAGGAAACATGCCTGCTGGCTAGGGTCAGGCTCATGGAACGCCCACCCTAAACCCAGCCTGATCGTGAAAGCTGGGAAGGAAGTTACTAAGAGGAAAAACAAAAAAAGGCCTCTCAAATAGCAGTGTCACAGACAGGAAGCCATACATATTAAATTATCCAGATGTTTGGCTTATCTGCGCACCTACTTATTGTCTTCTTTGAAGTCTTAACCCTGTCACGTTCCTTTATCCTCACCTCTCCTTCAGCCAAAAGGGACAGCCAAGAAGCTGATTTCAGCCAAGTGTCTGCAATGAGCCTTCACAATTTAGATTTTAAAATTTTCCCAAATGGTGCCAATGTATCCTCACAGGTATTCTAGCTATGACATTATTTTGTGTTTATATCATTTTACACGTTACAAAATGTGCTCGTGTTCAACACTACAGCATCCACTGTGGCTCTGGGTCAGTGGATTCAGACAGCCGTGAACGGGAGAACTGCAGAGGGTTCTGCAAATTTAGCGCTGTCTCCAGACTCTGGGGGGGGGAACCCACTTTTCTATTGCTCTGCCTAATATGGGCTGAGTGAGTGATTTTCTCAGCTCCCATAAATACATGAGATTCTCGGTACTTCAGAAAGTGACACACAGAAATAAGGACATTAAAAATGGTTATTAAGTGAAAATGAGACTTCCGGAGTCATTTGTACCACGGTATGACTGGTGTTCATGTAAGACATTTTGGAAACTGAGAGAGACACCAGGGGTTGGCGGCTGAGTGGGGAGGGGGCAACAGAGGAAGGATTCTGTGAGGATGCATGAGGAATGAGCCTTCTACAAGACAAAGACTTCCAGAGAAGGTAGGGCTGCTGGTGCCTGGCTAGCAAACAATTTCCAACCTCCAAAACTGTGGGAAAAAGACAATTCTGTTGTGTAGGCCACAGGTCCGGGTGAATCTGTAATGGGAGCCCTTGCATACACTACACAGGACGGCAGCACAGGGACAACAAGTGGCATCTCCACTCATGACCATTTAACTTGCCAAGTGTCAATATATTCATACCCAGGTTTTATTTCTAGTTATTTATGTACCAATAACTCTGTCTTTGCTAAAAGGTTGAACTTCTCCGTGAATAGAAATGGGGATTTAAGAGGTGTTTCATACTCAGGCCAGAATTGACGAGAGTCTCTACCAGGGAAAAAGAAGAATCTCAATCCTACCAGTGAGACCAATAACAGAAGGACACAAATACTAACCAAACAGGCATAACAAAATGCCAGTAGTACTTCGTATTTGCACTGAGATTAACAAAATATACAGAGTGTGAAAATTATCTCATTTTCTCCTCCCAATAAGACTACAAACCAAGAAACTGGAGTGGGAGAAGTAAGTTAATTAGGGAAGAGACTCACTAATTAAGAGGCAGAAAAGACAGAAGTGTGGTGCTCTCTCCAATCCACTTTATCTAACTCTCTAAGCAATCAGTCCCTGTTCCTCCCCATGGACATAAATCTCCAGCGAAAAGTGTTGGGAAGGCCATTTGAAAGCAAAGCCCTGAGCTATTATTGCACTTTGTCTGGAATCCATATATCTGCCCTCAAGACTCAATAAAGCTATAAAAATGCTTTGTGCCATATTCTTTTAATTTCTTCCTTTCAAAGAGAAAGTCCTCTTAACACTAAGGAATCTTGGAAAACATGAGTCAAAGGAAGGTGTTAGCTGTCTTCCAGTGACGGGTGCGAGAGGCAGCCTCATGAGAGCCCCGTGCTAACCCATAATTTCATCTTTACAAAATCTAATAGAAAGCATATTCTAGCACAGGTTTTAGTGCCTGTCTCTCTTTTCAGCTATAAAATAGTCGTGCACACTCACACATACATCTGAGAAAGATCAGACTTGAACATATTGCCGCAGCACATGCACAACATGGGAAGCTTCACCAGGATCCCTTGTGATGACAGGATACACAGACATCCCGACAATAAAATCAGCCTCACAGCTAAGTCAGAGAGTCTTTTTGGACACGAGAATATATGAACCCTGATGAGAAGCAGGCAAGGAGGAAAAACACTCACATTTAAAACCAGCACAGATGAGCCTACACGAAGTACCCAAACATTTGGTCCACAAACCGCCAGCAACTCTCTAATTTGTCATGTGAGGCAAGAGATATTTCATACAAAAATGAAAACAGAAAGATATTAACTTCACCATTAAAATTTACTGCCAATCCAATATGTAGTATTTTCTGATCTGGGATGTCAGTCCCTGATGAGACTTTAATAATCAAGGAATAAATTAAATTCCAAGAAGCTCTGATGCTTTTTGTTTGTAACCCTTTAAATAAATCACACTGTAGGCGCTCAATTACATGTGCTAAATGTTATGGGAAAATGATCAGCTAGCTCCTTTAGATCTCGTGTTGTTAACAGACAAGTTATGGAGCACCAGCATGTGTTTTTAAGAACAGCAGAGTGAGAGGCAGGGTACATTATATGCTTTTGTTGATTGCAACTACATATGCAGTTGTATGAGGAGCATCTCTGTTTAGCATTTCATTTTAACAGCCAAACCGATAACCTAAACTCCCCAAGCAAGACTTGAGATCATGTTTACTCAAACTTGACCACGACTGCCATCGGTGAAGACGATTTTGTTCACCCCCACCATTGCCAATAAAACTTTTTCAACCTCCAAGTAACTGTACTAATTAAATAAATGCACAAGGCATGAAATGAACAAGCAGAATCTATGTACAAGAATGGAAGACGGTATTCAATCAGAGGAATCTAAGCAAAACAGATCTAATTTTCATTCATCTTTTACCTGAAGCAACTTCTCATATTCATGTTCAGGGTTAAAAACGCACGTCCTCGAACACTGCAGAGTTAGCCAAACCTTGATTGGAATCATTCCTCTTGGACTCATTCGCTGTGATTCCCCTTTCTCATCTATAAACCATTGCAGATGAAGGTTAGCTAAGATAACTAGGTTAATTACAAAGCCTGATGGCTGATACACAGTGAACACTCAATCAATGACTGTCCTAGGGCTGGAGAGATGGCACAGCAGTTAAGAGCACTGGCTTCTCTTCTAGAGGACCTGGATTTGATCTCATTGCCCACATGGTGACTCACAACCATCTGTAATTCCAGCTCCAGTGGATCTAATGCCCTATTCTGGCCTTCGTAGGCACCAGGCATACACATGGTTAGCTGACATACATGCAAGCAAAACACACATACATATGCATTTTCTAGGAAAATAAAGGATACCCTTAGGGTCCCACCACTTTATAAATGATATAACATTAGCCAATGTCAGAGCACAAAAATGATATCCACAGCAGTCTAACTCTGCCAGGAAAGATGAATGTAAAGTTAGGTGGGGTGATCAACAAAAGTCTAAAGGAAAAAAGAGAAAGTTACAAAGTTTGAATGTCACAGACTAATTAGGATATTCTGGGAAGCAGCCTCTGCACAAGGATGACAGTTATGTACTATCTATGATCAACTTTTCTAATGAAAGATAGGATTCTCTATAAACACCGATTTCCTTAGGCACAAATTCAAACCTTATCATTTTCTTTCATGAAGCAGAAAAAATAATTAGTGCAGGAATTTCAAACCACACAAGACACCTATTTTCAAAGACAGTGCATGGGAAAAAAATACACATTGAAACACTTCTGTATGTGCAAGTAAAAGCTGCAGATTGCCATCACCTAAGCTAAGCCTTGACATGTGAGCTATGGTCATAATGGTTTAGACTATAATCTACAAGAGCTTATGATCAGAAATAGATCCATGTCATAAAGGGCAATGTCATGGACTCTATTATGGTCGTTCTTGGCAGAGAAAATGGACTTTTTACATGGAAAAGCTAACATTAACAGTTAGTTGCCTTGGGGAGGATTACAAAACAGGGCTTCTCAGTTGTTTTTGTTTGTTCGTTTGTTTTTGTTTTTGTTTTTTGGTCATGTCTTCCAATGGTTTATTCTCCGAGAGCATCCTGGGATAATGGTCAATGTTTCTAATAGGACTAAAACTGTGCTACAGCTCCCCAAGGGCATTTAGCACTTTTAACAGGAACTCTAAACTCTGCTGTCTTTAAAAAGCAGGAAGTCATTGGGAAAGGTCATTTTTCAAAGCTCTAGTGAACTGGCACTGGGCTTTTAGCTAGCCACAGAGATAAGGCATGTAGTCTTAGTAACTGAATAGCCTTTCTTAATTTTTAATGCCTGTCCATTTCACAGCTTCCAAGAGGAATCAATGGCTTACTTATGGTATCATAAATGGCTCAGACTATGAGCTTGGATGCGTTTTGACGTAGCAGGAAAGAAAGTCATCCATCAACTATTCATTTCGGTGAACATTTGCTAAAGGTTACAGAAGCTAAATACAAACGCCATCTTCCTCGGCACACAAAAGGGAAAGAAAGAACAGTAACAAGCTCACCATGGTCACCCTGCGAAAGAGCTGAAGTGAAAATAAAGAGCGTGGAGGGGACACGTGTTTTTTATTGCACACTCAGAAATCACACGCAGGAATAAATGTGTTCAAATGGCAATGGGTTCTGGAATGTGAAAGACCAAGGGGTTCACACATCTAAAGACCCACAGTTGTTTTAGAAATTAACTACACCATCTCTTAAACTTCTACACAAGTTCTAAACTGATCCAGGTGTTATCATCAGGATACAAACAGATGTAGTGTTAGCAAATTTAACTGTGGAGCCAGTTCCAGCATGGACTAATGGGCTCCACATGCTGAAAATGATCATCTTGGTAGGAACACACTCCACAAAAGCCGAACTTTCAAACAAAACAAGGCTTTCATTATCAGCATTGTGCTCAGAGACGACCACTTGGGGACAGAGGCTGCTTCACACTGATTATGATTTTGCCGGAGGAAAAGGTTAGTGGGAAAGGAATTCGGCCTCAGAATAATAAAGCCATGGTTGTCACGGGGCTGTTGATGACACGGCGTCAATTCTGTCCCCACAATAAAGTCAGCACTGTTTGCATCAGCCAGTCTGTGTCTTGACATCCCATCTGGGCTCAAATGAGATCGCAAGTAGAGAACTGATGGAGACGCATATAATACCCGAGTGGGGGTATAGGTCTTTCTAGTCCTAGTAGTGTTAGTGTGTGTGTATCTATATCTGTATCGATGTGATCTCACTAACATTCCCCAATATTTTCTTTGATGAAAATAAGAAGTCTCTGACAAGGCTGCAGAGAAAGGAATAGATAGGGATAAATCCCATCACTGCAGGGGTTGTCTCAGCTGTGTCTGCCGTTCCAGAGGTCTCAAAATGGGAGAACCTTGTACTGGAGACACGATTCACCATTTCAGTTTATAAGTCATGATTCTTAAAAAAAAAACACAACAACTTAGTCTAATCTATAAGTAAAATACTGCGTAATAAAAGAGGGCAAGCTTCGGTCAATTCTCTTTCCCTTTGGTCCATTTCTCTTGCAACTATTGGCACTGACTAAAGTTTCTAATGATGTTAAATTAGGGCAACATGCTAGAAAGCTCTATGGAGAAGGGCTTTCACTGAGCACCATGCATTTATTGACTTTTCTATTGACCAAAAGTCATATAGCTTTTAAAATAACAAACTTCAAAACACCACATTAAAATTTTTCTTTCTCATTTTTCTTCCTGAATTCAACTCTACTATATTAGCAAAGGAATACATGACATGAAGTATGAGGCACACACAAACTCCATTTCCCACATAACGACAGACCCAGAGGTGATATTCAAAATATAAAGAGATGGGCATGGAGCAGTGTTTCACAGGCTTGTCCGAGGCTCAATATTGAATGTTCACTAGGTGGACCATGCCATGAGGAGGTTTATGTGACCCTAGGTAATATCACAGGAAGCCCAATGGGGAGAGGGGTAGCTGTTAACCAACTATGATGTTCATATCAGTGGAGCTACCCAAATATCAGGTATCATGTCAGGCTGGAGACACATGACTAATCACTGCTACAGGCAGCATGAATCACATTCATGATGGTGGGGGGGGAGCTTGTGAATGCCTGATCTTTAAAAATGTCTACTGACGGCTGTCGAAGGGAGGGATAATTAGGGTAGCAAACTGTGGCGTCTAGGCGAATCATTGCAGAATGAAATAACCAACACAAGAAAGTTGAGTTTAGTAGAACTGGGGGATTAAAGTGAAATATAAAATTGGGTTCCAACTGAACCCTTGCAGAATGAGAGCGGGTGAGGTAGCACCACAGACATGGAAAGCTACTAGGAAAACATAAGGGAAAGGATGTGTCAAGGACTCAGCAATAAGGTCAACTCCAGCATCAGTCAAAGGCACTGCAAACTCAGACTTCAGTAAAAACATTCAGAGCAAACGATCAGTGAGTTATACGGTAAGCTGTAAGTACAGAACCTCCAAACATTTTCCAAGTGCTGCTATATGACTACAGCAGTTATTATCGATACCACCGCGGACTTGTTCGACACAAAGAAAGGGACGGTGAAAAATCCATCTTTTACAGATCGTGTAACACTGAGTAAAAGAAGAATATAAATTCATCAACCCACTACCTGGTGTTTCTGGGAATGAAATGAAATCACCATCCTCATTTTCAGAATGACTAATTATTCAGACATGCTAGAGAACCACTGATTTAAAAAAAAACAACTAAAACTTGATCATCGGTCACTTTGAGATGTTCTGAAAAGGTAATTTTCATCAAATTAGTGAAAATGCACCACATCAAAGGAAGCTTCGATGTAGTCTATAGTTACGAGGAAGGCTGAAACCCTAGAATATCTGGTAGATATTGAGCTATGCAGAAGCACACTGACAGTGTTTTTATCTAGTGAAACAATGGGATTTCAGAACACAGTGAGTCCCCCATCACTGAAAGTTCACCATCAGAGACAGCATGCTTAAGAGAGATTCATTAAATAATAATAATGAAATAGAAAACCTAGGGGCACCTGCAAGTCTTGAGATGCAACATTTTGGTGTTTCTAAAGGACAATACTTCTAAAACAGAAAACAATTATTAATCTTATGATAAATATATGTGCAAATTAGAATTATATGCACAGTGTGGTATGCATGGCTTTAATCTCAGCATTCTGGAGGCAGAGGAAGACAGACCTCTGTGAGAGTGAGGTCTACCTGATCTTAAGAAAGATAGATAGAATTATACTATATATTATTTAATATTCTCCATTAAAGTACCTCACTTTGGTTTTTTAATATATATTTTTGCTTTGTTCTTATCATTATTATCTATGGTTGATCTGATGCACTGTAAAGGACAATCTTCCTTGGGACTCGATTGGATTTGAAACCATCTAGGAGACACATCTCAGGGCAGGTCTGGTTGTGTGGGAGTTTCCATAGGAGTTTAACTGAGAAAGACCCACCCTCTCTGGCTGAGGTCCTAGATGGAACAGAAAGGGCAAAAGGAGAAGCCAGATGAACAGAGTGTCCATTTGCCTCTGGTCCTGACCAAAGGCCAAGTGACACCCAGCATCTCATATTGGCTCCCACCACACCTCCCTGCTGTTGTTGATTTTTGCTTGTTTGTTTACTCTTAACTGTTTTGGTTCTTTGCTCTTTGGTCTTTAGGGGACACATGACCCAGCTCCCAAATAAACACGTGGATAGTTATTATTACTTATAAATGTTCTGCCTTAGCTTGGCTTATTTCTTGCGAGTTTTTCTTAAATTAGCCCGACTACATTTTGCCTCTGGGCTTTTTCCTTTTCTTGCTTCTATATGTCTCACTTTTACTCTTACTCCGTGGCTGGCTGTGTAGCTGGGTGGCTGGCCCCTGGTGTCCTATCTCCTACTCTTCTTGTTCCTTGTTCTTCTATCTCCCTTCCCAGATTTCTCCTTCTCTTCTTATTCTCTCTTCCTGTCAGCCCCACCTATTCTTTTTCTCCTGCCTTGCTATTGGCCATTCAGCTCTTTAATAGGCCAGTCAAGTATTTTAGACAGTCAAAGTAACACAGCTTCACAGAGTTAAACAAATGCAACATAAAAGAACGCAACACATCTTTGCATCCTTCAACAAATGTTCCACAGCATTAACAAATAGAACACATCTTAAAATAATATTCTACAACACCTTCCAGCCTTGAGAGACTGTATTCCCTTTTAAACTCTGAGCCTAAACAAATCAGTAAGTGGTTTCAGTTGAACACCAGGTCACAACAACAAGAAAAAGAGCCAAAGAACACTAATTTTAATAATCCTTAAAATACTAACATGTGTATGTGTTTGCTCCCTAAAATTACCGACATCTATACCACTCTTTAGAGAAGGTGATTTTTGCTAATGATACCTTCCCCAAATCCCTTAAGCTCTGAAATGCTACTTTAAAGAGGCCCTGTGGATAATTCTGTTTGTACAGTTCTGGAGCTGTTGCTATGTTTGTTTTGTTTAAGAGCAGACAGTAGAAATCCCTTCCCCATGCTTCCTACTTACTTGGCTATATTGGCCTCATGTTTTGGAAACCAATTATGTATTTAATGGATAACAGCCTTAAGTGTGAAGATACAGCTCTGGTCAACATCAAAATTTCTTAAAAGCTGAGCACAAAAATCTTGAATCCATTATTGAATTTGTCAATATTCCAATTAGCTGAGAGATTAGCAGCTGTATATCTGGCTTATTTGATTTTCGTTCTCCTTACAGATCTACTTGGCAATAATACGCCACACATTTTGTTTGAAAACCTCAAACTGAATTGAATAAAGAAGCATTTTGAGAGGAAGAAAGAGAAATAGATGTGCCTAATTGTTTTCATTCTACAACGTCCTCAAGAAAGGACCTCAACAAACAGCAGAGATCAGTCAGAGCCCCAACTATTAGAAATTGAAAACATGGAGGCTTTTCTTGGCGTCCACCCAGCTGACATTGCTTTGCAGCCTCTGTACTAATCTTGCAAATAATCTGCCAGAGATGCAACGAGGCTCTTAGCACATGTTCAAGCTGCATAGAGGGATTCTCGCCTGGCTTTAGCACCTACTTTTAGTGGGTAAATGTTTGTCCAGCTGGCTTTATTGGTTTATTATGCCGCAGTCAAACTAAACATTTTCCATCTTGCTACCTTAAAAAATAAACAACTTTGTCCTTTAAAACACTTCAGAAAATATGTTAACTTTATATGTTATACTCCATAAAGTTTATTGATATTTTGGATAAGATGACAAACATGCCAACGGAGAACGTCTCCACTGAGACAAAGCTCCATGCCTAACTAGAGTCAGTCTGGGAAGGAAGCCATCTTGGATGGTCCCTGGGTCTTCATTGGCACCTTCCTTGAACACAGCTCAAACTTCACATTAAGTACCCATGAGGGGCAAGAGCAGAAGAAAAGTGGGAATTTAAGTCTGAACTAAAGTCCTGCTCTCAGGACTGAAGTATTGTACTATGTTCTGTCAGCCCGCTTTGCTGTTTTGAAAGAAGTCATTTCATTTCCTTGGATGACAAATTAAGTTAGAACTATAATTCAGATAATTTAAAAACTTTCTGCTCAAACTCAAAAGCTGCTTCGAATTAGTGGCTGCCACTGGCACACGATTTATTTGTAGTGAAGACTTGTGCCTTTCAGTAATCATTTTTATTTTCTTTGGCTAAGCATTATAAATTATTAGGAGTTTAATAAAATTTCACTGCTGTTTTTCAAAAGAAATTGTATTGGGATTATAGAAGATATATCCCAGACCATAATGTAGAAGAGGTTATTACATAGGATAAAACTTGAAACTCTTCACCAAGGAAACAATTTTCAATATAAATAACTAATGAAATAGTCCATAGTAGGTAGTACTTATTAAGTCTAAAAGTTAATAGAATAAGTCCTTATAAAAGAACTGCAGCCACAATTAAAAACAGCAACAACATTTAAAATACAAAGCAGAACTGCACACAATAACTGAACATGGTGTTTGCAGGACAGAGGGGAGTGGCAATTCTGAAGCAAGTATAAAATTACTAAATAACCACTTGGCTTGATGAGTCAAATTTTAGGATTTTTTTTCAAATTTGGCATAAGAAGTAATCAAAAATACTTAGGATATTTTATAAAAAGAAAATGTTTATTCACATCAGTATCCAAGAAAAATTCACCCAGGTCTTCAGGTAACATCAAAGTGGCAGCATCTGTCATCAAGGTAGGAACTGGCTGGGAGTAGAAAGCAGAGAGAAAACAGACACAAAGAAGGCCAAGGTCTGTACTTTCAAATGATTGGCATATCTTTCAGCTTCACCGAATGTTCTTAGTATCACTCAGATACTAAGATACTAATGATAAAATTGTATCATTATACTTCAAATAAGCCATTGTGCTGATGATACAATTTTATGAACATGTTCATGAACACAGAACAGGTAACAAAGCAAAAAGCAAGGAGTCAACCTCCCCACAGTAGAGCCACAACCTGTTTGAGGATCTGCCAACTTATCTGGGGAAGATAACAGAACTGGGACCAATCACCTATCAGATCTCAGTTTGCAAAACATATCACTATGAAAATGTCTTCACTAGAAAAGAAAAAAAAAGAAAGAAAAATGTGTCTTCACCAACCATTAATTATCATTTCAGAAAAACAGCATCAGTAAAGACTTTGGACTAAAATAAGAATTACAAACAAGCTCAAACCTCATCCATTACAAGCTTACTAGACTGTGCTAAAGGAATAATCTTCAACAAATATTTAGCACCTATAATCCCCCTGGTACCGTTCAGTGAATAGTCTGAACCTTGTTGCTGGCTGCCAAGGAGACATAATGAACTTCTGGGAGAAATACTTTCTCCAAGATATGGCACAGCACCAGTGTTTCTGCTTCCCACTTTGGATGAGGGTCCTAGTTAGGGTTTCTCTTGTAGTGATGAAAGGTGATGACCAAAGCAACTTGGGCAGGAAAGGGTTTATTAGGCATGTGCTTCCACAGCACTGTTCATCACTGAAGGAATTAAGGACAGGAATTCAAAAAGGGCAAGAACCTGAAGGCAGGAGCTGATGCCGAGGCCATGGAGGAGTGCTGCTTACTGGTTTGTTCCCCATGGCTTGCTCAGTCTGATTTCTTACAGAGCCAGAACCACCAGCTCACAAAGGGCTGGGTCCTCCTTCATCAGTCACTACTTACAAAAATGCCCTTCAGCTGAATCTTAAGGAGGCATTTTCCTAAGCATGGCTTCCTCCTTTCAGACGATGGCAGTTCATGTCAAGTTGATACAAAACTAGCCAGAATGGTGACTTACAGTCAGAACTTGACATTGATAGCCACAACCAATTATAAATGAGAGACACTGCTTGTGGACAAGATTGACAAATGAGTCTCTGACATCGAATTCAGGTTGTAAAACCAACAAGCTTCTTGTTTATACATAATAAACACATCGCCTTTTTAATTCTTGTTTTGGGTTTATGAAATGGATTCTTGTTATGTCTTCCATGCTGGTTTGAATTCACGATATTTTCCCGCCTCCCAAGAATTGTAATTACTGATGCATATTCCTCACTTGTCATTTTTAAAACATTTTTTAAGCAGCAAGAGCTGATTTTATGTCAAGTTCCCAAAAGAATGAATTCTCTTTTTAAACATTTCTTTGATTTCATTTATAGAAGCTACCATCTAGCACTGACTAAGTGCACCACTTGGGTAATATTCATTTCCAATAATATATATACATGTGTGTATATATATATATATAATATGTATTCTCTAACACAGCTAACTCTGCCTTCCCTGTAATTTCCCTGAAGAAATTACCACCATTCTGAAAGTGCTGCAACTTTCTGCTCAGCCATGCATGTGTGTGTCTACCAGTAACGCATTCTCTACATCAAATATATGCTGACTTCCTGGGATACGTCCCAAACCAAACATAAGTTTGTACTGTTGACAATTTTTGAGATCTATCCATAGCTATACATCTTTTCCACAACTGATATCATCAAGGATTCTGATAAACGAATCTGTACAACCCATTTCGCTATAAAGAAATGCAAAGCCTCTTCCCAGCTCTTCACACTCCATGTGTCTTCACACATAAAATTAAAAGCTACTACTCGGTAGCCTTTAAGATAAAAATTAATGCTCAACAGCCATTGTACCATAGTCCCAGAGAATATTATGACATAGTAAGATGCCACAGAAAGATAACTTGCCAAGACCGGCACCATAATTCTCAGAGTTGTAGTAATATCACATCCAGCTATTACGTTTTCAGTGTTGCTGTTAACAATAAACTATTATCAATATTAAAGGATGAAATGTAATGTATGTCAGTAATGGTACAGTAATTCACTCACAATGCAGAGACATATATAGTGAACCTAGGAGAGATCAGATCAATAAACACTTTAAGCCTACTGTTGGGCAGAGGCATAAACATACAATTATAAAAACAGTAGAATTCAATTTGAGACAATACAAATATGCAAAACTATTGCTTCAAATCCCCCCAAGTATGAACTGAAAGTTTCAAAACAAAATGAAGACCTTTTGGAGGAAAATAACAAGAAAATCTTGTCAGGTTGCTTTCTGCCCATATGGACAAGTGTCTGTGTCCAGCTCCACACCTTTAAGTGTTTTAAGTGGACTCCACTGCTCTTGGGCACAGAAAGAAAAGCTTTAATGCTATTGATACAGTTCAGCGTTATCTGGCCTCTGCTCAGATTCAGGGCTACTTCTGAGGCAACTTCTCTTTTAATATCAAACCACCACACACAGAACTGTCCCGATTTGCCTCAAGGCCAGGCTATCCTTACCTCTGTCTGTATCTATCTTTGTAAAATGCTCCCAAGTGATGCCTCCCATTTCAACCTACACTCATCTTGCTGGCACCCTCTTGTTCTTCAAAGTACAACTTCCAGTTGGCTTCAGAAGCCCTTTGAACATTTCTGAGTGGATAAGTTCCTCCTTGTTTTGCCTTCGCGGTGCCTAGCTCAATTCTGAATAGCTAACAGTTACACCTTTGCTTCATTGCTTAGGCTGTAAGATCATGCTCTTTCTTCATCCCCCTTGTGAACCCTGGAAGAGAGCCTGGAACATGGTAGGTATGCAAAAAACTTCAAATATAGTAAAAATATTACAAAGCAAATTTTGCAGAATTTGTCCCCCATCAGATACCTCCCTGATACGCTAAATGACAAAATTTCAAATATACCAATCACCATACGGAACACAGTTTGAAACACAAATGACATGCTTGTATCTCCACAGAGGAAAAATGATACAGAGCACATTTGTGTCTTTTTTTATCTTTAGGAACATGAATGTGACATTAGGACAATCATCACTGTAAGACAAAATTACACATGCTTTCATTCACAGGCTCATTCTGAGCAATTCTTTACTACAATGTGCACAGTCTGCACTTGCACTGAAATCTCTGTGTACTCCATCTTCAAAGAGCATCAGATAAGTTAATCTAGTCTTAGGAAGAATAAGGGCTAAAGGCAACTATGTCATAAAAGATAAATGATTCAGGGGGCAGGAGAGATGGCTCAGAGGTTAAGAGCACTAGCTGCTCTTCCAGAGGTCCTGAGTTCGATTCCCAGCAACTGCATGGTGGCTCACAACCATCTATAATGAGATCTGGTGCCTCTTCTGGTGTATATATGTTAACAGAACATTGTATGCATAATAAATAAATCTTTTAAAAAAAGATAAATGATTCAATGTTGACAGATTACATTTTGATAATTCATGATATAAAAAATGTTTTTAAAGTTTTCTCATATTTTTTCCCTGAGTCATAGCAAAGCTTAGTCATAGTCATCCATCATTGATGTTTGATTCCCCTCTGTATGCTGTGATTACATTTGATTAATAAAGAACTGCTTTCAGCCTATAGCAGAGCAGGGCAGAACTTAGCTAAGTGGGGAAAACTAAACTGAATGCTGGGAGGAAGAAGGCAGAATAAAGGGAGAAGCCATGGAGCCTCTACCAGAGACAGACATGCTGAAATTTTGCTGGTAGGCCACAACCTCATGGTGATACACAGATTATTAGAAATGGGTTAAATTAAGATAGAAGAGTTAGCCAATAAGAAGCTAGAGCTAATGGGCCAAGCAGTGATTTAAATAATACAGTTTCTGTGTGATTATTTTGGGTCTGAACTGCTGAGCAGCCAGGATCTTACTAGCAGCCTCCCTACAAGACTCATTATCTACTATATGCCAAATATTTATTTACTTACATGAAAAAACATACTTATTCCACATGATCTTCACCAGGCACTACCCTAAACTTCACAAATATTAACATATGATGGGCTTTCAAAGTTTAAGAATTGAAAAACAAAAAAATATGAACTGCATTATATTACACACATCTTAAATGACTGGGACATTACTTTTTAATAAATAGAAGAGGGTACATGTGCCAAGGGTAGTTAATTGTTCAGATACATTTGTTTATTCTGTGTGAAGATGTGTCACTGTGATTAGTTTAATAAAGAGCTGAATGACCAATAGCTGGGCAGGAGGGAACAGGGAGGACTTCTGGGCAGAGAACACTCAGGATGAATCTAGGAGGGTGAGACACACCAGTGAGACACTGAAGAACTGGGACGTCTAGTACAGAGGAGAGGAAACCAAGCTACGTGGTAGAACATAGATTAATAGAAACAGGTTAATTTAATTTATAAGAACTAGCTGGGGAAAACCCTGAGCTAAGACCACACTTTCATAATTAATAATAAATCACCTTATTGCTTGTTGCTAATTGTGATCTGGTGGCCCAAAGAGAAGCCTGACTCCAGTTAATAGCACATTCATTGCCATAAATTCTTATCACAGAGCTGGAATTACTTTTGTGCTTCTTAAGACTCTCTTTATGGTGAGATATTGCTCAAAAAATCACACCCACGCACGCACGCACAACCACGTGTGTGTGCGTGCACACCCACACACAGCCAAATCCTTCATTGCATGAATACTCAAATGAAACAAAAAGCTGCTCTAAAGCCAAAATTCAGACAAAACCAGAGCAGGTAATCCAAGATTCGATATTCTCAGGCTGTAATAGAAATGAGTTTTTAAATCTGTCACAAAAAGGTCAGGATAACTGGCTTCCACGGTGCTGGTGGAAATGATTCATGTACTAGAACTAAGTTTGATCTAATGACAAATATTGGCAAAAGCCCTGGGAAGTTTTTGTTCCCAAGTCCATTTCTGATCTTTGAGGGGTATCAAAACCAAACAAACTAAAGATGATTGGTACAACCATTGTATAAAAATAATATGTATTTAATACACTGTTGATATAAACAGCCCTGATTCCACATACAAAAAGATGACTAAATATTTTTACATATGCACTAAATGTCTTCTTAATGAAGGTATTTATATTATTAGAATTTGGTCTTATTATGGTCTATAATTTCTCTATTTTTGTTTTTCTGAATAGTTTTGCAAATACTATGGTTTTTCAATGAATGATAATACTTCTGCATGTATTCTATCATTATATCACTTAATATGGCAGTTCCCAAATATTGATTTTGAAAATAAGAGCCTTCTGCTGCTTATATTGGTTTATTATATTATCTTAATGTCTAAACATCTATGTTATGCCACTTAACCCACAACATCCATCATCTGAGTTGTGCAAAACCCACTTAGCAACTGGTTGGGAACACTGCATATGGTCTAAGGGTTGTAGGAGCACAATATACTTCTATTAAATCACAAGCATTTGGTGGCTAGAGAGATGACTTAGTCGATTAGAGCACTGGCTGTTCTTCGAGAAGACACTGGTTCGGTTCCCAGTACCTATACAGCAACTAACAATCTGCAATAATTCCAGCTCTAGAGAACCCATGCTCTCTTCTGTCATCTGTACATGTAGTACACAGACATACATGCAGACAAAATACCCACATATATAATAAATATATATACAATAATAATTAAAATTTTAAGGTTACAAGCCTTTTAAAGACAGATAAACTTTATGATATTACTTTTTCTTCTACACAGCTTAGCAAATTTCATTCATTATAATACATGGTAAATATTTGCCTATGTATGAAGACTATTTCTCCCTTGAGCACATCAAAGCCATACAGCTGAGTGTTTGAAACGTCTGTCCCTGCACTGGATTGAGGATGTTCACTGGTGGATGCTGACCCTGATGTATATTTTCACCTCTTCCTAAATTGTAGCTATTTTATAATAATACAAATATCTAAAATATAACTTAGGTTGTTTATATTACCAAATTTCATAGAAATTACAGTAATGTTTTCTTCTTATATTTAAAAGGCAATAAAGAGAAAGAGAGAGAGAATGTGTGTGTGTGTGTGTGTGTGTTCGGGGGGGATGCAATTAACACAAGTTTTCACTATTGCAGCGGTGGGCCTGGAATCTGCACTATAGGCGCAATCTTTCTGCCTCTATCTCTAGCTTCTGCCTCCCAAGTGCCAAGATTACAGAAGCGTCAAACTACACCCAATCGCAAAAGAAAACAGTCTTTGCTGCAAAGAACAATAAAAGCCTTGAATGCCAACAAGCCTGAATCCTATCACAGCTTGGCTCCGCACTGTGATACAAACTCAGTCCATTTCCTTTAGTGGCTATAATTCCAACTGTTTCATGGCAGGTCCGTGCTTGGCTAATGTGGCTTTCCTTCTTCTTGCTGTGCTAATGTGAGAAAAGAAAGAAGCACTACAGGGTTAAGCTCTAAGTCTACACCAAGCAAATCCAGCTTGCTACAGCTACTGCAGGAATCATAGCTACCTCTGAAGCCTTCAGTGGTTTTACATCTCACTATTGCCATTCGCTTTTTAACCTATGTTTTAGAATCTGTATTAACATTTTATCATCACCATGTATAGATCATAGAGATCACAAATTATACAGACCTGGATTCAAGTCATAATATCAGTAACTTTCAGATTTACTTCGTGCAAAACAATTAGCCCCATCCACCTATAACCTCCCCATCAGTAGAAGGGAATTAGAGCTCCCTCGACAGGTGTGTAAAATTTCAGGTGTAATATGTTGAACCAATGTGTTAGTTTTCAGAGGAAATATGACCAAGGTGTAGGTCTTGATACTTCACAAATCTGAGCAGTGCTCTAGACAATGAGTTGGAAAGTTCCCCACAAGCCTGTTTACAGCGGAACCGTTCCAAGGGTGCACGTTCCATGGTCATGTCAGGGAATTTCAAACAGCTCATCAGGAAGGCCACATACATTCAACCAGAGGGGGGAAGACAAATCAGTCCAGCCAGTAATTAAGAACTACTTTCTACCCCCGCCAAAGATGTGCAATGATTTGAAGCAAATGTTGCCGCATAATTACACATGAACATAATTGAAGCTCTCCATCTCTGCAAGTCCTTTTATGTGAGTAAATGATCCGAAATGGAATGCAAAATTAAAAATATCTTTCTTTAAGCACACCATTAAAATTATACTTTGGACTCTAAAACTTTGTAGAGTGCAAGCAAAATCTTCAGAAGCACGGAATAAAAGGAAAAAGTAGCATCAAGTCAAAAAGCACAGGGCTCTCCTGCATATATAGCAGAGCCATTATGGGGACGTTAGCACCGCACTCTTGGGCTCAAATGTATGAAAATAGCATGGCAGTGTGCTGGCTCCTACACGTCTATTAAAATCACGCTTTTCATCTCGCACCTCTGAAGGGCAAAGGATACACCTGGAAAAGATGCACAGAACTAATGTCAAACCTCAAACCTCAGTGAAGAATGTGTTCATACACCAGTCTCTTCCACTCAGTGAAAAGGCATTTAAAGGAGATTTGGGGAAAGATCATTAAATTTAAGAATTCCTTTTGAAGTTGAAATGAAAATGAACCAGATTCGTGCAAGCTTTCCTCAATCCAGAGCTATCTTCTGTCAATCCTTGACTGACGACAGTCCCCACTGGAAACCAGTCATTTGGAAGCTATAGTAAAATTTTCAATTTATTACCATTTTGCTCTTTTGTTTACTGAAATTGAAGAAAACTGGGATAATGTCAGCAAATAAGTGGAGAATTACATGTGTCTGTGTGTACGTATGCATGTGTGTGTATATGTGTATATGTCTGTTCTGTGTGTGTATATGTGCGTATACATTATGTATGTGCAGATATGCGTGTTCTGTATGTATATACATGTGTGTATTTCACTGTTACCAAATGCACAAACCATAAAGATATTAATGAAAAGTAACAAAACTGTGAAAACTCTAACAGAAAAAAAGTTTCTTCTTAAACAAAACTTCTGCTTCTCAAGGTGTATTCCACAAAATAGTCCATCTGATTCCCTTGAGTAAATAAATCTACTGTCCAACATATGTGAATATACACATTTGGGATAATCTTCAGGTTTTCCCTCATCCTGCCCGGCCAGGGAAATAGTAGATTGACTGCCCAGAAGAGAAAGGATTAGAAAAGGAAGCAATTATCTATAAAATATACAAGCAGAGAGGGAGTTCAGTAAAGGACAAAGCACCCTGGGAGGAGGGAAAAGAGTCCACTGAACGGAAAAATCAAAGTTACTTTACCAACACCCTCATTGCTCCCTCCTGGGTCTTGGCTCTGCACTGTCTCTCCCCGCTCCCACAGCTGATGGCATATGGCTATCCTGCCTGTCCTTGCACTCAGGTTCAGAGAGGAGATAAGAGCAATGAAGATCTCCTCCCACATGCCCAACTGTTTTGGTCCCATTCGAAATCTTTTCTGAATCTGCTGGTATGTATAGCTCAATTTCCTTTTTTTTTTTCCCCTCAAATGAAGGTAGGTTTTCTCTGATGTCGGTTTGGAGTTAATTTAAAGGAGGCATCTCCGGTTCCCACCTGTGCAGTCAGAGTAAAAGCTAAATCACAATGAGACAAGCACACATGCATCTCAACTGCCTATGTGTCTGGGGCTTATTTGCTTGTTCGTTTGTGTCTAAATCTCTTTTTACATATTTCTTCGTGGGGTGCATGCACACCCATGGGGTACATGGGAATCCAGAGGAAGATTCCAAGCAACTTCTTCAGGTGCTCTCTGTCTAGTCGCCTTTAGACAGTGTCTCACGGTTGTGCTTGACATGCTAGTCAACAAAAATAAAACAGCCGGGAGCCACTTTTTAAAAATCCATAGCGCAGATTTTCATTCGTGTACCAAGGTTCTACTCTGACCTGGCCTGGCCACTAAATTTCTGCAAACTCAAAGATGACCCTGGATACACCCTGTGAACTAAATTATCATTATCTTCTCTTCAAAGTCCAAGATACTGTAATAGAATAGAAATTATAAGATCTAGGCTAAGTACCTGTAAGAGAATAAGTCACAGCATAATCATACATAAGCATCTTTTTTTTAGGGGGCAGGGAAGTAGGCATAGACGAGACTAGGAAACAAACAAGCAAACAAGATCTAGGACCAGAGCACACGACCAGCTTACTAAATGTTCACCCATCCCAATCTCAGCTGCAGGGCTACCTGGATAGGTATAACTGTGAATGAATGCTAACCAACAGAATCAGAATTATTCTACATCATATAATATTTCCGTATTTCCCAACTACAGATTTTTATCTGCCTTTCACTGAATGAAAGTAGTTGCATTAATTATTATTCGTTCACACACATATATCTAAGCTATAGACTTTGAGTTTTTTTTTCCTCAAACCATACTAAATATTACTTAACACATCAGTAAATGCTGGAAAGCCACACACAACCCTCATATGAACAGCAAGAAGTGATACCTGGCAGCCTAATTATGAAAAAAAATACATTTTTTAAAACCTTTCCCATAGAAAGAAAAAATTCTAACAGCTCCTCAGAATGTCTACAAACCATGGCAAAATGTCATGGTCATCCTCACCAAGACACTGCGTCAACAGGAGAAAGCCAAGATGCTTTCAATTGTGGAGGTAGAGATAGATGTGGAAACAATCCCTACTACCTTAATAAGTAAAGCATTACCTCATATTAAGTTATACTGAGAATTAACTTATGACAGCCAACTTATAAAGGGACCTGCTGCCAAGCCGACAACCTGAGCTCCACTCTGGGCTCTCACATGGGAAATAGCCGTCTCCAATATGTTATCCTCTGACTTCCACATACAAGCCACGGCAAATTTACAGACATACACACACTAACACACACACACACACACTAAATCACTAAATTAATATTTGCTCAACCGATGCTATAATCATGTCTTGGAAATGCCCAGGATCACCTCTAACCCACAATACTGAGGAAGGCACACACCTTTAATGGCAGCACTGGAAGGCAGAAGCGGGCATGTCTCTCTGAGTTAGAGGCTTGCCTGATCTACATAGAGAATTCCTTCCCAGGAATTTCGATGGAGTAAGATTCCCGTCTCGAAAGTAAAACAAAGGTTAAAATATTAAGCATATAATTTTAAAAAGAAATAAGAAAAGGCATTAAGATCCAACTGAAATTCCTCAGAATGCTGAGACTCCGTTTCCGTTTTAACACCATTTTAAAGGAGACATTTTTTGTATGCCCTCTGCACTCTTTCTTTTTTGGTTTTGCTAGCGTTTTCATCAACACCTGCCGCCAGACTGTGGGATCACTCCCAGACTGCACAAAAGGGAGCTGATGTGTTTCACCACCAGCAGACCACCACATGGAAAATGAACACCGCCGGATACTGCATTGTGCCCCGATGCTCTAAGGACAAGGCGACTGTGACACATCAGGAGAGTCACTCATATTTCCATAAAGCTATTTAGAGAATGTGGCACCTCCTTTTAGGAACGAACGCTGTCAAACTCACCATTTGTTACTGAGAATTTAAAGGAGCTATGTGTATAGTGAAAATTAGGTCGACCGCACAATCACCCAAAGGACATTTGGCTACAGAGACTGATCTGGCTCAATATGTACACAAGTGGAATACGCTACAACCTATATTGATTATTACTATTAAAGCTGAGCTTTACTCTGATTTCATAAAGTCTTCCTGGTCTTTGTAGATAATCTCCCCTCAAAGGAGGATGAAAAATAGGCAACAACAAAGGTGGGCTTTTATGAAAAGACCGTTTAGAGCAATCAATGAGCCGGAGATCCATGGATCACCTTAGAGTCCACTTTTGGCACATTGCATTCCTTCGGGCTTGGGGAATAAAGAATCTACTGATATAGAATCACATCGGGTAACTACACTGCTCTTCAAATCTGTTTTCTTCCACTTCTGCACTTTTCCTTAACACTGGCAGATGATGGTCTTTCCCAGGCTCCACGCCTTTGCCTTTGATAGTATATCAAATGGAAGATTTCTCAGGTTGGAATCATTTCATCTAGTTGCATATAGCTACAGTTCCTCCATAGCTCCTTGGGGGCTTGATCACCCATTTCTTTGTAGCACTGAGTAGTGTCCCACTGTATTAATGAGTACTTGGGTGGGATTCTACAGACACCTGACAGATGTACAAGGCAAAAGCAACTCCCACCCTATCTATCTGTCTTTCTCTTCCTGCCCCAGCTTTGGAGATAAACTGGAGCTTTTGCCCTGCTCTGTGAGCAAGCGTACTAACCACTGAGCTACAACACCCATAGCCCCAATCCTTACATCTACTTTTTTTTTAGTTTCCATATACCTATCACAATACGTGGGTGCAGCAAACAACTTATTGAATGCATACATTATCAAACAAATAGACATAAAATTAAAACATCTCAATTTGTCTAAGTTTCATTTCCCTCATCTATAAAGGGAAGTCTTATAGATCGTTCATTAGTCTAATCCTTGGGAAAAGTTGGACTTCATTTTCACCTTCTATTGAATTTAATCTATGAGTTACCTTTACATAACAATTTTTATGTATATGTTTTTCCCTTCTATCCAGTGTTGTAGACCTAACCTGCAGCCTTATTACTGAGCTAAAATTTGTACAATGCATATTTTTGGACTTTGGGGTAAAGCTTAAGGCTGCATAATTTCCCATCGAGTGAACAGTTCAGCATTTTTACATTAAACGAATTCATAACTAGCATCAAGGAGGTTCAGATGTATCTCTTTCAACACATTATCATAAATTTCTAAGTTATTATAAAATTATCATAAAATTCTAAACGGTTCAGAATGGAAGGCAATGATTGTTGAACATGCTAGAAAAATACATACTATTTATTTAATATCTCAAGGTAGTCACTAAGAAACTATAAGTTGGCACTTCTAGACTGCATTTCTAGAAATTCAGAGAAAACTCAAAATGTTCATGGAGATGTCATTCCTCTTATACATGGAATAAACAGACACCTCACCGATATCCCCTCTCACTGCTACCAATGACTTAGAAAGCCCCTTAAAAAACTTTCGCATTTCATAAAGGTCTATATTGCTACCACTTGGCCAATTAGATACAGTTACACAAAATTGTGTCTAACGTTACAGTTGAGTTCTCCATAAGAAAGATTAATATAGAAATATTTGCCTTGAGAAGGAAAGGTAGTATAATTTTTTAAAAAAGGCAGTATGACTATATATATATGACATAAATTGGAGTTATTTTGAATAGTGGTTTTTGTACTATTAGCTTTAAAAGCATTTTAAAAGTCAATAATTTCACAGAAATTCATAATGTAAAATATAAAATAGGGCTGAGAAGTACAAAAGTTAAAATTGTATTTCAAAGAAGTATAAAGGTATTTTCATGATTAAGAAAAGAATGAGATGAAGATGCTGAATAAAAAGACAATCGTGGAACACGAGACACTTGACCACCATCTTAAGATCAGAACTCCAGCTTCTTCTTGGTTTTAATGTAGACCATATATTCGCTAGCTGCCAGGCTGGCTCCAAGAACTACCAACCTCGGTGGAGTAAATAGAAATTAGAGTGCTAAAATTTTTCTATCAGAAAGGTCAACACAGGCATTCAAGAACAAATGGTGTATTGCATGGCACTGCAGCATTCCAGTGAAAATGAAGATCTGCAAAGGATGCGGATGCAGAATTTAAATGGCTAAGTTACAGGGGGCATCTAATCAAAGACATGGCTTCTTTAGAAGTAGAGCAGAGACGCCTTCACTCTGGAGTAACAGGGGTGCTTTTATGGTCTCACTGTATCCTCTCTCTGATGAAATGGGCAAAGGCTAATGCCTAGGGACACAAATGCCCTAATGATTAACAATGAGAAACAAGATTCACAGGACACACACTCAGTGATTCTTCTAGTCCTTTGCCACAAGCAATGAGATTTAACCCAACAAATGGCCTTCTGTCGCTATGCATTCAAAAATTATTACAGACTATATGCAAAACCAAATCCAGCAGAACTGCTAGACCGAGGGCTGGAGTCCTAAAAACATTATAACAATAACATCAACTCAAACAGATTCTAGCATAAGATAAGCTCTTAGGTACCAGATAAAATGTGCAAACTGGGATTGCACATGATAAAGAACAATTCTTTATTGATCAATGGCTGACAGTTAGAGAGAAGAAATAAGGTCTCTTTTATGTTCTACTGAAAAGCAGGATAATATTGATAATATGTCATATGCTTAAAAACAGCTAGAGGAAAGAATTTTTAAAATGTTTTCATTACATTTAATTTTTGTGCATGCACATGTGCACACATACACACACAGAGATGCACACGTGCATACATAGAAAACACAGAGTGCACACTAAGGTCAGATGACAACTTGTCAGAGTCAACTCTCTACTTCCATCATGTGCTCCTGGGACCAAACCCAGGTCAACAGGTTTGGCTACAAACACCTTTACCACTGAGCCAGCCAAAAAAGATTTCAAATGCCTTCACATCCAAGAAATGATATGCCTGAGGACTCTGGTGTGCCATAATCTGAGCACCACACAATATATACCACAAGGATGGAAATGTCACATGCTATAAATGTGAACAAATATTTGTCATTTAAAATTAAAAAAAATTCAACAAAATGACTACTGTTTTGCAAAATTTGGACACACATATATACAAATAAATGAAATAAAAGGAGAAATTTACTTTCAAAAGTCACCCTGGTCAGAAGCAGTGGTAGATACCTATGATCCCAGCACTGGGAAGACTGAGAGAGAGGATCACAAAATCCAGGTGAGCCTGGGCTGCATAATAAGATACTGTCTCAAAAATCAAACAAACAACAAAAGTAAAGAAGCTCCTCCATCGTTTTGTGACCTTTGGTCCCTCCCTATTCAGTCTGTTGGTAGAGAAATGAAAACAAAATATATAGCCAAGTCTACGGGCCACAATGAGTTTGAATCACATCTGCACGTTTAATTGCTAATGGTCTTGGTGCTAAACATGACTTCCAGACAGTCTCAGAAATGGTGGTCTGATTGGGGCGTCTAAGAGATGGATAGGAATTCCATAGTTCTCAGAACAAGGAAAAACTGACTCATTCAGGCATTTCATGCTGGTGACTGACAGAAATTCGGATACTTCCATATTAGATAATTGAATGGCAATTAAGGAATCTGACTCATTTTCCTTTGTCTTAGCCACTCTGTGATGGCAGAAGTGGAGGACAGATGGCTTCATTTACAACCAACTTTCTCATGCAGCGTCGAAAAGGTGCTGTGCTGAGTTACAGGAGGTTTCAGTTGGGCACGAAGATGCTAAAATTACATAATCTTTCATAATGCAATGTCAAATACCTGAGCACTACAAAGCCAAGTGTTTTCTGCTGGATGAATTAAGGATTCTTCATGAATGGGCCCCCATCCTTCCAGAGATCTATCAGCAGTCTCAGCAACATGACAGACTCCTAAACTGCCTTTCTCTTTGCAAATGTGAGAGATCTTTAAAGTATTGCCACAAAACAATAGCAAAACCTAAGTGTTTTGATGACAGCCAACAATCTGTGTAATATCCAGTTGATGAAATCATTTTTTGGCTCAATCCATGGTCATAACTTGCAAGGATAAGCACCCTTTAATTATTAACTATGGCAAATAAAAATAAAAGCACATGGGTTCTGTTGAGTTTTGTTCTTGTGTTTTACGACTGTGGTATATCTAGTTCATAAAACCTGAGCTATTTCGAAACTCTGGGTGAGAATAAGCAGAAGAAAAGTCTGGTATTTCCAAGACCCAATGAATTGCATCTTCCTCCCTAAGGAGGATCTTCTCAAATTCCCTCCATCTATACTTAATATTAAAATTAGAAAGATGTTCAAAAGCTACTGCTCTGCAGACCCACCCTTCCCATTTTTAAATGGATTTCCTCCTCTTGAAATAAAAATAGTATATTGTTGGAGGTCCCAAGGTAATGATCTACCTGCTTATGCACTCAGGAAGATTCTGATCACTTGCTGTATCTTATTTAAAGATATTTATTGATTAATTTTACATCTCAGCCACAGGTTTGCCTTCTTCTTCTCCTCCCAGTTCCTCCCCCATTGCTCTTCCACCATCCCTCCCTTCCTCTTTTCTATTCAAAAAAGGGTAGGCCTCCCATGGATATCAACAAAACATGGCATATCAAGTTGCAGTAAAGACTAAACACCTATCCTTATATTAAGGCTGAGCAAGGCAACCCAGAATGAGGAACAGTCCCAAAAGCCAGTAAAAGAGTCGGAGACAACCCCTGCCTCCATTGTTAGGAGTCCCACAAGAAGACCAAGGTACACAACTATCGTGTGTATGCAGAGGGCCTAGGGCAGTCCACACAAGCTCCCTGCTTGTGGGGTCAGTCTCTGTGAGCCCCTTTGAAGTAGTTGATTTTGTGGGTTTCCTTGTGATGTCCTTGACCCCTCTGGCTCCTACAATCCTTCCTCCCTCTCTCCAGCAGGCTTCCCCCGAGCTTGACATAATGTTTGACTGTGGGTCTCTGCATATGCTGTATCTTAATGCAAACTCACGCTGCAATCCAGAGGACAGAACATTTAAAGAAAAAGAAAAAGAAAAAAAAACCACCACAAGGGCACCATCTATGCATTTTGGAAGGCACTTCCTGGCAGTCTCCCAAAATCTCAGAGATGCTCAAAGAATCAACAAATATGAAGGTAGCCCCTGACCCAAGGTTGAGGGACACGCATGCGCTGCGTACACATATTGAATGAGTGTCTCTGAATTTTAAATGGAGTCTGTATTGCTGGAACTTTGCTGGACGAATTTCAGCTACTGTTATACGTGGTCATTTTTAAACAGATTTAGCCCGTCATCCTGGGGCATATACATTTCCTATACAAAGTGAGGGAAAATAGCATGTTTAACTCAACAAAAATGTATAAATGAACAACTACCCCTTAGGGGGAAATGTGTGTTCATTTACAGTTTTATAGCTAGCGATCTGAATTGTGTTTACTCTATCAGTCTAAGGTCACTTGTGCAAGTGCACAGGTAACCACCATTGGATTATGTATGGGAGAATTATTAAGCTAAATAGATCTGTGATTCTCCATCAGAAGAAAATGGAAGAAGAGACTAAATCTCTCCTACAACAACCTCAGCCCGCACAACTGCATAGAGTCTGCCTGGATAAGAGATACTAATGATGACGCTGGTCCTCTCTCCTGGGCATGGACGGCATTATCCTTCAGACTGATTGCACATGTCAAGCTCAAGCACACTAGACACTTCAGATTTGCTGGGTGACACCTTCACTGTGCAGTTAATTAAATGCTTTGGCCTACAAAGTTCCACCCCCGCTTCTTCCAGGGACAGAGTAAGCAAAAATGTATTTATCTTGAGCAGGGCAGATGCCAACATCAATAAAACTTGAAGCGGAGATTTCCATGCATAAACCACAATGGGACCGTCTGGTGTGATCCCATTAAAATTCAAAGATAATAGAGAATTCAATTCTTGACCCTAAATGTCAGAGGAGCTGTATTTACTCTGTAAATGTTAAATGTAAGGTCAGATCAGGCCCCAGGGGAATTCTTATTTGTTTCTCTAAATTTCTCAAAAATTAAAAATATGGCATTTAAAAGCAGAACGTCCATGAACACATCCACATGCAATAAGCCACTAATAAGCTAAACATTAATAAGGCTGATACATTGCCAAAAGCATTTTATCCTGTGGGTTATGAAGAATGTAAAGACCACACAAGACTCTCAAATAAATCACTACAAACTACATTAAGTTGTGCCGTATTTTAATAATCACCCATAAATAGAATTTTAACCTGCTTTAGAGCAAGAATTGGTGGGTGTCAGAACCTGGTAGTGTAGCATATGGGGAAAACTACATAAGATAACTAGATAGGGCCTTTAAAAACATAAAGTGGGCACAGTAAAATTGTAGATTCAAAGGGGAGTGGTCAGTAAAGGGACCATGATGGCTGTAAAGTAAATGGAACAGGGTACAGAAGGCAAGAGTGTGATTGGTAGGCTTAAAGTAAATCCAAAACTCAGGCACAGACAATAAATCAGACTCTTGTCTAAGTAACAAAGTGTTTGACGCTGACCCACACAAGGAGTACAGTATAGTGTAAAAACGCAAACAAAGGAAAGACACAAAGAACTTAAATTAACGGTTTCCAACATTCTTTAGAAAACAATCAGATCAATGACTGTCACACTACAGTACATTCAAAAAATGTCACTAGGGATCACCCAGCCTCAAAGTCGCAACTCCAGTGTCTCATCCCACCTTTGTGCCCTTGCTCTGCCTCTCCCAAAGAGCACCTACTGCTTCCTGATGGACTTCAGAACTTTCTTTTATGGAACTCATGTTCAAATCTATGTCTCTGTTCACAAGTCTATGCAGAGCTCTAGGGTGCAGTATTTCAAATGCAAAATGCTGAAAGGCCAACCATCATTCCTGCAATCAGCATGCTTGTGTCTAACTGCAACCTCACTTGATTTTAAAAGTCAAGCCATGCACACAGTGCTGTCTTTTTGTCGCTGTCCTTTACCCTTTTTCTAATATTTAGTAATTCTGCTTTTTGTGCTTTTGAATTTAATTATTTGAAACATCACCCAATCCATTTCCCTTCTGAGTCTTGTCTTCCTTTCTCAGAATCTTACCTGCATATCACTACAAGATGATACTGAGAAATGAGACAGCTACAGACAATGTGTACTCAAGAGCCACTCGTGATTTTACGCTACCTGCCAGTAACACGTGCTCATTCCAGGAGGACGCTTTCCTCCACAGCATTTCAGACGACATCTGTTCTCATAGCCCTCACAGGCTTAGGCAGACAGTTGAAACAAGCAGCATGCAGTCTGAATACTCTTGCCCCAATCTCTACACAGTGAGAGTTTCTCTTCTAGAAAGATCTTCAAAAGCCAATCTCATCTATGCTGAAAACAAACTCTTCCCCTCCCCTGCCAGCTCCTCCACCACCTTAAATCCTCTACCCTGTTATGCCCTACAGAGTTCATCATAAAACAGACTTTGCAAGCATATTAGTCAACTTGCATTGCTGGAACTCCACCTCAGCAGGTCACCATGAGCAAGTTACTTGATCTCTGTAAACCAGGCTTCCTTTACATGTGACAGTACCTGTCCCTTACATATTGCTATGAGAGCCAAAACACCAACACCTCATAATCCGGCATAATCGGCAGTAATGTTCTTCATCTTCTTCCTCGTCTGTGATAGCAGCATCAGGGTAGCATGACAGCACATGAAATACAAGCTTTCACATGGATAATGAGCACTAACCAGTACCTACTGTGATGTAAGTATTGGCAAACAAGCTCAATCAGTCTTGGAGGAAACTATCAGTTGATCCACCCATGGCCATGATATCAATAAGCAGATATTTATTAAAGTAAATCTTAACTATGGAAAAATATGACTGTATATACAAAAGATAACAGAAACTAAAAGAGCATACAAGAAGACATTTCCCATGCCCAGTGTAAACTGGTTGCCAGAAGGCCTTGTGAACCTATAGACATACAGATCAAGGGAGGCAGGAGTTTCACAGAGATGCTCAGTTTAGGGCCATATTTTACATGTGTCATTGATACTATTTCGTGCCTCAACAGAATGGTGGATGGAATGGCTGGACTTCGAAGTAAATATATATCTCAGCAAGCAAAATAGAGTATTTACCCAAAACAGGAAATTTTTAATGGTAATGAGATCTTTGCCTTGAATACCTGATGGGTTCTTGCTCCACAGAGAGAGCAGCTGACTCCTCTGTGAGATCACAAGGGATGGTGTGAAGGAGAAGGACACTATGACTGTGACATAGCACAACAAAGGGACCCCTGAAGATGCCTGGAATACAGGCTGGGGACCCCTGAAGATGCCTGGAATACAGGCTGGGGACCCCTGAAGATGCCTGGAATACAGGCTGGGGACACCCTGAAGATGCCTGGAATACAAGCTGCCTTTACATTGTGCTCAACCCCGCACGCACATGCTTTCACACAAAAACTGGATCACGTCTGCCAGAGATGTAAGGAAAATTTTAAATATACATCTTGCTGCAAGTATTATATGGATAAGATTATAAGTGTGAAGAGGAAAAATAACTTGTTGAAACGTCTAGTACATCAAGATTGGGGAATTGTGAATATATTAATCTCACTTTCTTTTAATCTAAGCCATAAAATGATTAATGTTTGGACTTAATATAATAGCAAATAAGTTAAACATATTTATGAGCTAAAACTAACAAGAGCATCAAACCAGCTTATTCTAGAAATAGAAGGTAAGAGTCATTTCACTACTTTTGAAATTTTGTCTAGAATGTTTTAAAATAATCCATGCTCTGAACCTGCCATGTTGTTTGGTTTGAGAAAAGCAATTCTTAAAAAAAAAAAAAAGCCGGGTGGTGGTGGCGCATGCCTTTAATCCCAGCATTGGGAGGCAGAGGCAGGAGGATCTCTGTGAGTTTGAGGCTAGCCTGGTCTACAAGAGCTAGTTCCAAGACAAACACCAAAGCTACAGAGAAACCTTGTCTCAAAAAAATAAAAAAATAAAAAAGAAAGTAAAAAAGAAAGAAAAGAAAAGAAAGAAAGAAATGGAAAGAAAAAGAAAGACTAAAAACAGGGCTGGAGAGATGGCTCAGTGGTTAAGAGCACTGGCTTCTCTTTCAGAGGACNGCAGGAGGATCTCTGTGAGTTTGAGGCTAGCCTGGTCTACAAGAGCTAGTTCCAAGACAAACACCAAAGCTACAGAGAAACCTTGTCTCAAAAAAATAAAAAAATAAAAAAGAAAGTAAAAAAGAAAGAAAAGAAAAGAAAGAAAGAAATGGAAAGAAAAAGAAAGACTAAAAACAGGGCTGGAGAGATGGCTCAGTGGTTAAGAGCACTGGCTTCTCTTTCAGAGGACCCAGGTTCAATTCCTAGCACCCACATGGCAGCTCACAACTGTCTGTAACTTCAGTTCCAGAGGGTCTGATACCCTGATACAGAAACACATGTAGTCAAGACACCAATGTACATAAAATAAAAATAAATCATAAAAAAAACAAAAAAAGAAAAGCAATTCTTATTATTTTTCCTTAGACTTTCAAGAACTTCAGAAAAATAAGACAAAAAAGGAAAGCACAACAAGCAAAAAAAAATCTCATCTCACTTGACTTGGACTTCAGGAAGCCTATGGAGCCATCCTTTTATCATGTATAAAATCGGAAAGAACTCTGTAGTAACTGTCATTGACATCGCTGCTCCACAGGTGCAAGAAATGCTCAATAGATTAAATTGATATAACTCCATTTGGTTTTAGCTCTATCTATAATGCAAATTGATTCGATGTCACCTTAAATACCTGTTCTACACAAGAGTCAGCTCTGTCTGTCGAAGTCTCCCTTAAAAGAAGAGGTTGTACGACATACCAATTCCCAATTTGGCTGTTACTTTAAAAATAAATCCCTTACTTCTCATGTGACTTTTTTAAACTCCCAAGAAATTTAATGTTTCATGAATCAATTTCTCAGCATAATGGCTATTGTTACAGAGAGAAGCGGTTAAAATAACACACAGTGGCAGCTAGCCTTATACGGCTGTGAATGCTGATTTTACCACTGTTTCAATAAGTAATAGGAAGTGGAAATCAAGAGAGAAAAAGTAAAACACTAATGTCTTCCATGTTTTCCTAAAATTTCATGCTAAGGTATTGTAGGAAGCAGAGCATAATACAGAAAATGCAAGTGAGGTTTCAAAAGCGCAGCAATTTCATTTATGCCTGGTAGTTCGCTTTATATCATAAAAGGGTCATTGATTCATAGGCTCCTACCTCATGTTACTCTCAGTGCCTGCAAAGAACTGTATTTTGAGTTTCTTAAAAAACCCTATAATATACAAAGCTCACTATGTCACTTCATTGAAAGCAATAAATCATGGAGGCACTTTCCTCAAAATAGTCTTAAAAATAAACAGTGTACATTTTTACATTTCCACTTTTGTAATAGCATGGATTATAATTTGTGCAAAATGACATATTAATGTGTGTAGCGAACAATCAAATCAATGAATTCTTACTAAATATAAACTATGTGACTCAAAGTCACATTAATTTAAATGAATATAGTCTTTATTAGGAACAAGGCAAACTGCCTTCCAATAATGAATGTCTAACACAAAACAGAGGGAAAACAAAAATTTTCTGTAAAATAAATGAGAACAGTTAATTTCTATTTCATTAGATATTCCGTTAGAAAGTATAAAGGTTCTTAATAAAAAGATATCATGGACTTAATTTGGGTATCAATACCTTGCTTGTGAAATGTTGGCCTCCTTTTATTTTCATTCTATTAATGTATATTATAATAAGTTTCCATGTTTACAACAACAACAAAAAAACCTGTAATGTGAACTCATGTGTTGATGGTGGCTGTTCATTGGTTCCCAGTCACCCAGAAACTATATTTGTAATACTGTTTGGCCAATAGTTTAAGCGTATTGCTAGCTAGCTCTTACATCTTAAATTAATCCATTTCTATTAATCCATGTATCGCCACATAGTTGTGGCCTACCAATAAGGTTCCATCCAGCAGCTATCTCTTGTGGCTGTCTCCTGTGGTGGTATCCTGGTTTCTCCTTGACTCCGCCTACTCTCTCCTTCTCTATCTGCTTGGAATTCCCGCCTTGCCCTATTCTTCTAAGCCACTGGCCGGCCGAAACAGCTTTATTCATTAACCAATAAAAGCAACACATAGACAGAAGGACCTCCCATACCAGTCATGGGACCACTGCTTTTGTGTAAAAAATAAAGAAAAATCTCACCCATTATAGCTTAAAGAAAATAAAGACCTAACATTTGACTATAATCAGTACAAGCTTCTTTGACCGTAGCAGTTGGGAAAACGTGGACTTTTGTAAAAATACGATCCATAACCAAGTGATCATACTTTGGTCTTCCAACTCATTAACTACCCACAGACCTTATTAACATCTCCTCTCAATATCTAGACCAAAGTGTCTCACAAAACTTACTTATGGTGGTCCTGAGCAAATTCTGCACCTCAAGGTAGCCTTTAACACCCCAGTTTACTGCTTCTGTCCTCGACAGCCGTTTTACAGGGTTGTACCATCAGGTTGGGCTCAGTGAACCTTGAAGACCCTAGCCATTCTAAAGCATTTCTTGGCTCCTCCCATGACTGAACATACCTCTATGATTGCTGCTTATGTAAACTCAAGACTGGTGCAAAAACAAGGTCTCTAGTGGACAGAACTAGAAGCTGGGCACATGCACATGGAAAGGCGAGATGAGACAGGCACGATCACAATCCATGTGCAAGCAGAACGCATCCCTCTTCCAGTTTAAAAAACAATCAGGCCATTTCTACACGCTCTGGGCTAACAAGGGAGGCTTCACACCCCCTGCCAGTAATACCGCAATAGCATCAACAGAGTCTCCCAAACAGCCTTTTGCCTACTTCTAGTCTTCATCATGGGAAGAACAGGCTGCAGTAGTTGCAGGGGGAGTCAAGGCATGGTGCTATAGCAGCATCAGGCGGCAGCACTGGCAAGGAAGCAGTTACCAGGAGATAAGGCCACGAAAAGCTCAGAACGATGATAGAAGATGCCAAACAATCAGAGACCCGCTGAAAGCTAAGTGCTCTGATTCCCAGAACTCTGGGGTGTAATACCAGAGCATGAGTGAAGAGCTTCAGAAAGCAAAAGCAGAAACCACAAGAAGCTGAGACGGAGAAGTACGGAGAAGGCAAGGGGTAGGGGAGGTTGCGGGATTAAGGGTGGCAGAAAGCGGTGGAGAAGCAAAGGCGGAAGTGAAGAGCTTAAGGACTGCGAGTCCTGGTCACTACCAAGCCTTTGAGAGGGCAAACGGCTGGATGCTGGAATAGCTGAAGGTCCTGACATTGGAAGCCTGGGGACTTTGGGGTATTAGCATGCTAAATCTAGGGCAATAAACTTCGGCCTTAAACACTTAGGGCAGTAAGCCTAAAGCTTGAAGCCATAACCCTCTGGTCCTCAGAGCTTAGAACTTTCAGCTTCTGTGTTTGGGACTCGGCAACAGAAAAGATAAATGGTGTGCTACCTGATTTCTGCAGCTTCTCCCCAGATTGAGCAAAGTGGCTCCTGCCCCGACCCCTGCCAGGCACTTGTGACAAAAATAGTCAGAACACACTCCAGTTACTGATTAGGTATTTGCGAGAATGTATCAAAGCAATAGGATTTCCTTCATCTACTGGGAATTACATTTAAAGGTTGAATTTTTCTACACTTCCTTAAAACTTTTCGAACACTGGCTCAGAATGGCCATCTCCCTACAGGAACCTCTTGGTCCTCTAACAAAGAGGGTCTCTCATCCTGCAGATCTAGACCCCTTGGAGGGGGGACGGCGTCAAACGACCCTTTCACAAGGGACCCCTAAGACAATCGGAAAACGTAGATATTTACAGTATGATTTGTAATAGCAGCAAAGTTCCAGATATGAAGAAGCAACAACATAATTTTAAAGTTGGGGGTCACCAGAAAAAGAGAAACTATTCTGAAGAGTGCAGCATTAGGAGGGTCACAAACCTGTGCTGTAGAGGAAGGTCTCCCTCTACTTTACCACATATTCACATAGTGGGTTATTTAGGTCTTCTGTGCAGCCAGGGAGGCCTGTCTCCCTCACTTTTACTCCCTCAATACTGCAGATACCTTGTCTTCCCCCGACCAGTTTAAATTCATAGGGAAAGGCAGATCTGTGCTTTGCTCCGTTTTCTTTTTCTTTTTTTCTTTCTTTCCTTTTTTTGGTGTTTCTAAAATCCTAAGCACAAAGATAAGACAACGCTCAAAATATTCATTGAACCAACGTCTGAAACCTCTCCTTGTGTCCAGCACAAATTTCTTGTGACCATCCGTAATGGCTTCATTTCCTTACTGCAAGGGCATTCACTTACTGGAACTGTTACGATTTGTCTGCGGGTCCCGAGCAGCGGGTCCCTGGCCAGGAGAGCCGCCAGCCCAGGGCAGGGCTCGTCCCGGGCGACAGTGAGTCCCCGGAAGGTGCGGGTTCCCAGCGGCGAGTGGCTGGGCAGGCGAGCAGGTGGGAGACACGTGGACAGACACATAGTACAGAATAGAATTGGATATTTATTACTTAGAGGAGGGGGAAGAAGAAGAGGACAGAGAGAGAGAAGAGGGGGAGCAGAGAAGTGGGGAGAGAGGCAGAAGCGAAGCTGCCTCTCCGAGGAAGACGAAAAAGAGAGAGAGCTCAGGCCGGAAGCTGAAGATCAGCCTGCCTCAGCGGATGNGGAGACACGTGGACAGACACATAGTACAGAATAGAATTGGATATTTATTACTTAGAGGAGGGGGAAGAAGAAGAGGACAGAGAGAGAGAAGAGGGGGAGCAGAGAAGTGGGGAGAGAGGCAGAAGCGAAGCTGCCTCTCCGAGGAAGACGAAAAAGAGAGAGAGCTCAGGCCGGAAGCTGAAGATCAGCCTGCCTCAGCGGATGGGGGAGGGAGTGGGCGTGGCTTGTACGAACAATCATAACAGGAACTAAACACATGGCAATTTGAAAATATTGTTGAGGGCTAGAGACATGGCTCAATGGTGAAGAGCATGTACTGTTCTTCCAAAGGAATGGAGTTTGATTCCCAGCACCCACATCAGGTGGCTCATTGCCACCTGCACCTCTAGATCCCCTGGCCTCTGCAGGTAAAAGGCACTGAGAGCCACATACCAGCCCACCATACAAATATACACAAATGAAAGTTATAAGAAAAAAATTCACGAATATTTTTGAAACTTCTGTTTTACTCAGGACCTAGTGATAAAGATTTTCTTCTTTTCTTTGCCCCCACCCAACTTCCCTTCCTTTGGAAAAAAAAAAGTCAGGGAATGTTTCATGGAAAAAAAATCAAAGTTTGAAAGACCCAATACAATAAAATTCAACACTTGTATTTAGATCATCCTTATTTGAAATTATCTAATATTAATTTGACATAGTAAAGGAAAAACTTTTGCCTAAGTAAATTTGCATTTTAAACAATAGGCTGATTACAAGACCTATGCATTAGCCTACCGTTCTCCACAGCATGTGTTCAACAACCCTTACAGGACACCTAAAACTACAGACTGCGCCGAATTCTATACCCTCTGCTCTGTATGTTCACATCAATGATAAACCCACCTTTTCACTTAAAGGAAATGCTCTAAGGCAGTGAGTGGTTCATCTATGGCTCACGACCCCTTCGAGACCATTGGAAAACACAGATTATGACTCATAGCAGTAGCAAATTACAGTTATAACATAGCAATGGAAATAATTTTACAGCTGGGGGCTCACCACAACTTGAGAAACTATATTAAAGGGTCACCGCATTAGGAAAGTCGAGAACCATTATTTTAATACTTCTCATAAAAAAGTATTCAAATCCCTGAGATTGCTACTTTTTCTGCCTTAAGGCTGTTGGCAAGCAATATTGGGTCACATGACCACAAGCAGTGTAACACTGCCATGGTGAATCTGACAAACTAATCTAAATGGATACTAAGTAACCCAAAGGCGAAAAGGACACATGGTAGGAATACAGGGGACAGAAGGCTGATCTACAAACTGACAGGGAAAAAATTTGGATAGCTTAGTGAGTCATAATTATTCTCAGAGTGACACATTCTTTAAAACTTATTTATCACTTACTTCTGGGATTTCCCAGGCAATATTCACACCACAGTCGGCAAGGAGTAATTGAAACTAAAGAGAGATCATAGGGAAGGGAGATATGATATACTGTACAGGAAAGTTCAAGCAGAAGAGAAAATTAAATTTATCTATTACAACAATGACAAAAAAAAACCCGCTACACCCTGTCTAGGTTTGCTTCTTTTTTTAAAGAAATTATTGTAATAGGTCAGAAAATTCTGGACAACGTTTAAGAGCAAAAATTCTAGGGGAAGTATACTGAGAGAGACATTGAAAGACACAAGCATGGGTTTGGACTCCATTATCAACAGAGGTTCTTTCAGCATGTACAGGTGATCAATAGGTGTCTGAAAAATAAACGAGCAAAATGAAGGAGTGAGGGTCTGTAATGCTTAATCATTAACTTTTTTAATGCTCCGCTTCACTTTCCTATCTATGAACTGACAGCAATAATTATTTTTGCTAAATGGTTATTTTAAAGATTAAGATTATAAACATAAAAGGGTTTTTTAAACTACAAAGCACTAAGCAAGCAAGCTATTTGTCATTAACATGTTACCTCCTTATAGTGAGAAATAAAATTATACTGTCGAGCATTTTTCAAGAAAACAATTTTCAGAAAAACAGTTTTTGAAATGATGTATTGCGCACTAACAATATCACCATATATTTTCCACTTCTGAAACTTTTCCAAGAAGTTCATGTTGTTTTTAGATAATCTAGTTAATAAATTCTACTGGGAAGTATCTGGAATCTTAATGAAATTTTGGCTCAACTTTTATTAGTATTTTCTATTGCTTTTTATTCCCCCGAGAAGTAGCTACAAGCATTTTTTTTCAAAACCTGAATCTAGGGATGCCAATTTCTGCATCCAATTAAAGTCCATATAAGCCATTAGTAAACAGTCTCAAATGAGACTTGAAGATTTCCAAAGGATACTCTATAAAAGGCCAAATAAGTTGCAGCTAGCTATAAGAGCTGGATAATTCTGTTTTCAATTATCCATCCAGTAAATTTAAGTTTCACTTTATTTTCACTTATTTATAATTATTATTGCACACACTCTATTTTTCCCCCACACTAACTCTCAATTTAAATTGGTTGCTAAGAGACCTCATCTCCTCTAGTGTAGGGTACTAAACTCTCTCACCTGTCTACTTTTGCCAGCGGTTTTCAGCCTTCTGAAGGCTGTGACCCTTTAATACAGTTAACTCCAGCCATAAAATTATGTTCTTCTAGCTTTAAAACTATAATTTTGCTACTGCTATGAATCATAATGTAAATATCTGATATGCAGGATGTCTGATATGTGACCCAAAGGGGTCCTGACCCACAGGTTGAGAATCACTAACGTGTTTTTGCAAACTAACATGTTTTGCTTACTAACGATTTCTGTGATGGTAGATTCTGTCTCACACTTAACTCTGCCCCACGCTCACAGACAGAATTTCTTAGGATACAGAAACAGATTCATGAGCTCTTCTTTGTGTCAAGCATAGAAGCAGCCATCCCATCATGATTTCCCCCTTGGTTGCATCAACATTCATATTTGGGCAATATGTAACTATGACACTTAGTGAATGTATTTTCCCGTAGTAGTACTCTCACCTGATATGAAAATCAGATGGCATTCTCCCAACAAGTGATGGTGAAAATAAGGGAATTAGCTGTCTTTCTTTTGGCTCCATTATGAACAATAAGATTTAGAGGTTTGTTTCGAACACTGTGGTCTAATAAGCTCTCTGCCTCTCCAATCTTCCGTCAAGGAGTTAATGCTCTGGAAACAAACCTTAAGCACACTGGGTAAGCTACCTAATTAAAGGAACCCTGAGTGGATCCTTTCATAAAGAGAAAATTCATCTGGCAGCGAACACAAACTTCCTTCCGCACCTACCCCACAGACTTAAACCTCACATGAGTGAGGTGTGGCAAGTTTGTTTCTAGAATATTTCCGTATTTTCCACTAGCAATCTGGAATTTGAAGAACTACATAACAGTCCCTTCGAATTCAACAGGCCTACATCCGGGAGACCTCTTGAAGTGGAAATGATTCTGTAGAAGGAGTTATGAATGGTGTGTTTTTCGGGAACCAATAAAGCATATACACAAACCGTGTACTAAAGGATATCTATAGCCGTGTTCCGCTACTCCACTCCGCTTGGAATCAAAACGAAGTTCAATGCCAAAGTCGACCATTTCGCTGTTCAGCTGTTCCCCGGGGGCAAACTGAAGAGGAACTGAACTGAAACGCTCATTGCCACAGCAGTCAGGATTCTTTTCTACTTATGTCATCTTCAGTGTGACATATGTGACTGTTCTCGTCTTAAACACCAAGCGCTGTCACGAAAGGAGGAAGGGACAGTCATGCACCACTCTGGTAGCTGCCATCTGATGCATCTTAAACTGGATTTAAAGATCCTGGTTTCCTTGCAATATTTTCCCTCTTGCGGACTTCGGAGCCCCATCTGCATATCCAGCGGTGGTTGGGTTTTGTTTTACCTGCTTACAGCCCTGTTTCCCCACCACATAGCATATGTCTCGAAGATAATAACTGCATCGTTCACCTTGACTTTCCAGAATATCAAAGATGCCTACACTGTGCCGTGCGTTGGTGGAATAAGTTACTCCTCCTAAAACTGAAAATTTCAATTTGAAATTGCTATCGATAAGCATATATATATAAACTGTTACTTTATAAAACATCTACTTTGTTTATGAAAAGATAGTTACAAAGAGCACCTCTTTACTGTATGTCACCACCACTGTGACTCTTACAGAAGTCAGTTCTTTGTTACTAAAACCAAAATTTAATCCCCATTGCTTCAAGCTTCCTGGGACAGTTGAGAGTCAACCTTTCAGTGGACACAAAACATAGTTCTCATATCAAAGGAAATAAGTGAGTTTATACTGAGCCTAATACAAGTGACCACAGGCAGCA
>LOJH01000730.1:8468-55748 GCA_001685095.1 Ellobius talpinus
CCCTTCTTTAGCTCCCCCACCTCCCCCATCCCCCCATCTACTCTCGTCCTCCACAGGCATGTATGTGGTACACATCCATACATGCAGGCCAAACACTCATACACTTGAAGTGAAGTGAAACATGCCGCCACCCCGTAATGCTGAAGCATGCCTGGGAAGCCAGTTTATATTAGGTTTCATGATCTGAGTTGATGACAAATAAATCTTACATTTTTATGGAGAGAACCATTACGGACAAAGGACTAAATCACAACATGTAAAACAAGTAGAAATTTGACCATGAGGAAGAGCAGAGTGAAGAAGAGAAAGAGAAAACTGGAACAAAGGGTACTGACATTTTCCTGTAGGGCAGCAAGAACAGATGCTTTATTTTAACCGACTAGCTATATAAGTTCAAGTAAGACCCCAGAAATACATGAACTGAAATTCTTCACCATTTTTTGAGATTTAAATACCAGCTGTTCAAATACTTGGATAATTGCGAAGATAAACAATTCAAATTGTCCCTTCCTCTCGGTTTTCTGGAGCAAACTCAACTTACTATAGACTTCCCAACCAGCTGTTCATGCTGCCTGTCCTGCGATGACGTGATCACGTCAGTAACTCCAAGGCCCCTCGGAAGACTGTGTAGCTGGAGTCATTTGTTATGTTGTTCCCGTGGCTCAAAATGAGAAACTACAAAGCAGAGGCATCAGCTGATTAGTCCAAGGTCACTGGGCAAGCAGCGAGAAGGACAACAGTTTAACACGTGCCATTCAAAAGGCTTTGAACTTGCTAAAAGGGAAGGATGTTTGAATCTCCTGCAGTGTGTTAGCCATTCCCAGAACCCACTAGGAACCGTTCTCACAAGTGACCTTGAGTGTTGCCGCTCTGCACACACTGCTCATTGCTAAATGGGTTTCAGCAACCGCGTGATAGAAACACAACAGACAGGAGTGGTGCTGAGTTTACAGATAAAGAAAATTGCTCCCAAGTACTTCGGCAACTTACTTTAGGTTCCAGAACTAGTTAAGAACTGAGTTCGGAACATAAACACCTTTATTCTTCAAACATGATGCTGCTTCCGGTATATCAGGCTGCCTTCTGTGTCACTGCCCCTCACCCGTGTTTTCTACCAAAGAAAGAAAAAAAGAAGAGCAAAGAAGAACAAAGTCTAGATTCTCTCATTGGGGGAGCTAGCAGAGTCCATGAAGCATCAATATAGAAAGCATCTGAAAAGAGAGCAAAGACATTTTTCTCCGCTGGACTGCCTTGCTTCTGCGTTTCTCCTATTCACATTTGCCCACTCAAAAAAAATCATCCTGCATTTACTGAAATTTGAAAAAAATCTCATTTTTTTCCCTTCACATGCAGCACTCAGCTCTGGTTAAATATAAAATAATCTTCAAGCAGGTGTTTGTTTTCTTTAAAACAAGAATGATGTTTAACTTTAGTCGTTCTGCTTCAAAAGTAAGCATTTTATTCATTAGTTCAAAATGAAACATTTTCAAAGGGCTTCCTTGTTGACTAGCTGTGAGCTATTTGAAGTTCTAAATGTCACTTGATGAAGTTGAGAAGTGCGGATATAGAAACAACAAAGATCGTTGTTAACTAATGAATATACAGCATCCTTGTTTGCAAGAAGATCCTTGAATAATCCTGAAAGAGCAGAAAGAAATGCTAGTATAGAATTCTTTCTGTGTTGCTCACCGTTTACCACCTCCATTCAAAAATCAAAGGTGACTAAAATAAAACTCTAGAACTTAAAAAAAACAGGGAAGAAATTTTCAAGAGGTTGCCTCTTTGGCTAAGTCATGGATAACAGTATTCTGGTTTAATGAAAACAGCTGTGCATGTGGTTACTGATCATAATTATTAAGTTCTAAGTGATTATTACTGAATCATTAAAATCAATGTACAAATACATTCATGAAACTGGATACAGGGCACTTTACACATCTTTTGTTGCTTCTAACTCCTGCCACAAGGCTGTCCTGTGATGCTGTTGCTCAGAGAAGTTAAAGACTAGGGAGCGTCATCAAACTGTACTCTGCCCTGGGCTTCACACATTCTATCCAAAAGAATGAAGATGAACTTTGGAAGCAACTGCTTAGAACTCAGAGACAATTGACCACCAACTATTTGGATGAAATCAGAGGAGAAATTTAACCTTGCAGAAGTTTGTCTGCCTCATCTTAAGTTGGGGATTTGTAATGTAGATCCTGTAGGACTTTGGTGTGGGGATGGATAAGAAGGCTTCTGTAGGTTGTTCTGAGGTAGGCAAATGTAAAAATGCTCTTCACTCTGTTTCTACCAGCAGCAAAAGTCTTTACAGCACTTACCAGGAATGGTGGTGCTTCTGTTCCCAGAGTGACAACTGGTGACCCGATGGATGAAGCTCAAAACTTAACTTACTTTAAGTCCCTCTCTTCCAAATGTTGGCTTCAAAGAGACCTTCTGTACACAGTGTTATAATCCAAATGTTGGCTCAGTCAGGAGGATTTCCAATATTTGGATAGTTCAAGTTGAAGTAACTATTATCTGTCAAATATTTCTATTACTTTTCACAAATAACTATGACTTCTTGAGGTACTCCAGGCTTATCTTTATGTGAGACATATTTAATATCATCATGGGGAAATCATTCTGTGTTTTAGTGGTGATTCAAATCCAATTTTCTTGTTTATGTGATGGAAAGGGTATTTGTGGAATAGGCAATATTTAAAAAGAGAATTTAAAAATGGAAACCATCAAGGGAACAAGAAAGGACAATGGTCAAGGTTTGAGGGACAAAAGTATCAAAAAAAGATATTCTAGAAGTCTTCTGACACATTCTCCTCAAAAGCCTGTGGAACCACCTGCAAAAGATATTATATGTTAGGACACAGAGCAAGTCTTAACAAAGACAGTGATATTGAAATAATGTTTTATATTCTACTTTCCACAATGGAACAAAACTAGAAATCAATAGTAAAAAAAAAACCTGAAGAACACACAGAAACTCATGGAGACCTAATGGCACACTATTGAATGATGAAAATGGAAAAAAATCAAGAAGGAAATAAAAGAAAAATGCCTCAAGAAAAGAGTGAAAATAAAAACAAAACATACCCAAGCCTATGAAATAGTTTTTAAGAAGGAAGCTTAATATTAAAATGCCTTAATATAAAAAGTCATACACAACTCAAATAAATAGTAGAATAATGAAACTTAAAACTTTGGAAAAAATATTAATAAGTCAAACCAAATAACCAGAAGAAGATAGAAAATGATAAAATGAGAGCAAAAATTTGATAAAACCAAAAACTGTATGAAGTAAGGGGTTGACTCTGTAAAGCAGTAAATAAGGTAAATAAATGCTGAGTCAAACAAATCAAGAGAGAGAAGACCCAAATGAATCAGACATAAAATGGGGCCATTACAAAAATACCAAACAAATTTAGAAAAATCATTGTGACACACCTTAAAAAGTTACATTTCAATATCTTGGAAAATCTAAAAGAAATGGGTTAACATTTATATGCATATAACCTACCAAAATTAAACTAAAAGGAAAAATAAACTTAAGCAGATCTATAAAAAGCAATAAGATTAAAACACTAATTCAAAATCTGCCAACTTAAAGTGCAGGTCTGGATGAATTCGCTGGTAAGTTCTACCACACATTTAAGGAATTAACATCAGTACTTCACAGCTTATTTAAAAAACTATAAGGAGAAGGCATGCTACCAAGCTCTCTCTATAAAGTCATTACTACATTTATATCAAAATTGGAAAGAGAAAAAAAAGAAAGGAAAATTATAAACCAATCTCCCTGAAAGCTGCAGATGCAAATTTTTCAATGAAGTGTTTACAAACAAAACATTAAAAAATCATTCTACATGACCACCTTAACTTTATTCCAGAGATTCTTGGGTGGCTCGCTATATTCATATCAATAAATATAATATGTAACATGAATGGACTCAAGGACAGAAATCACATGACCATCTCAATAGATACAGAAAAGGCTTTTGACAAAACCTATTACCTATTCATAATACAAGCCCCCAAAGAGACCAGGAGTAAAAGGAACATATCTCCAAACAATAAAGGCAACAAACTGGTGAAAAACATTGAACCAACTAAGAAAAATTCCAAGGATTTCTGCTAATATTAGTAAGAAGCTGTTCACTTTCTCCATTCCTATTCAATGTAAAGCTAGAAATCTTAGCTAGAGCAATGTGATAGAAAAGTAGAAGGCATGAAAATAAGAAAGGAGGAAGCCAAATTTTCCTTCTTTGCAGGTCATGTGAGACTCTAAAGACTGTCTGGAGTACTTTTATAACTGGCGAACACTTTAAATAAAGTGACAGAATACAAAATTAATAAACATAATCAATAGATTCCCTATATACCAGTAGCAAACATGTTGATAAAGAAGTCAAGAATACAATTTCATTCACAATTACAAAAAAACACCTAGCCACAGAAATGTAAGTTGTCTCCAGTGAAATTTTTAAAACATTGAAGAAAACCACTAGATGATGATAAGCCCCCTGTATTTATGGATAAGAACAGTCAACATGATAAAAGTGAATATGCAACCTAATTCACAGATTTAATGCAATTCCTATCAAAATCTCAATTCCATTCTTCACAGAAATAGAAAACAAGTCTTAAAATTCATATAGAAGCACAAAGACTTTGAATGGCTAAAGAAATCCTGAGTCAAAAATATAATAAAGAAAAAAGAAAGTGCTAGAATTCAAGTCATAGGACAAACTACAGAAATAAAGCATGGCACCTGCACAAAAGACAGGCACAGATCAATGTCACTTAGTAGGGGACCCAGATATAAGCCACATAGCTATAGTCTTGTGATTTTTTAAAAAAAAAGATGTCAAAATATATGTTGAAAGAAAGCCTCTTCAGCAAATGACACTGGAAAATTGAATATCTACTTGCAAAAGAAGGAAGCTAGATCTTATCTCTCACTCAGCCTGTACAAAATTCAGCTTCAAATAGATCAGAAACCAATATAGGACCCCAAATTTTGTTAGAGGACAAAGAAAGAAAAACATTTTAAGATGCAGGCATAGACAAAGGCTTTTTTTTAAAGACTCAAATTATTCTGGAAATAAAGGCAATAATTGACAGAGAACCACAAAATTAAAAGACTTCACTGGAAGGAAAAAGATTAGCTTATAGAGGATGCAGTGATGTAATCGGAGAAAACCCTGCTGAACGCACATCATATAGAAGATTAGTAGCTAGAAGATATAAGTAACTTAAAAAATAAGTAACAAGAAATAAAAAAATCAATAATACACTAAGGAAATGAAGAGAGTTCTCAACAGATAAAGTAACAGTAGCCAATTAATATGAAAAACAATCTCATAAGAGAAATGCAGATTAATCTTTCATTGAGATTCCATTTTCCTTAGCTAATACACCAGTTATGGGGGAGAGCAAATAACAACAAATGCTGAAGAAGATGGGAACCCTTGTACACAGCAGGTTGAGCAGTAAGCTATTCAAGCCACTATGAAAGTCAGTAAGGAGGATTCTCAAAAAGAACTACAAAATAGATCTACTGTATGAACCAGCTGTCTCACTCCTGGGTATTTACTCAAGGACTTAGATTCTAAGTCAACACATCACGGAGACACATGTGCATCACTGTTTACTGAAGCATTGTTCACAATTGCTAAGTTAAGGAACCGACCTGGATGCCCAGTAACAGAGGGGTAGATAAGGAAAATGTGATGTGAGATAGAGAGATTGAATGATAATAGAATGGTTATATCTTGATAAATGCAACCATAAGAATGACAGTAATGAAATGTACACATTAAAGAGGAGCAGACTGCTCTAAAGATGTGACCAAGAGGAAAGTGTTGGGCCTCATGATCTAGACAAGCTACATAAATTGATTTTGATGTTCTAAGTGTGGTGATGGGGAAAAACAACCCATTATTGGATTAGATACCATAGTTAAGAAGCACCTGTGGGAAGGTGGAACATTTTGGATTTATATCTGGAAAGAGGAGACATGTGGGAATTTGGGGAAATAATCTTTGGGGATTATTGCAGCAATTAATATTTCCAATAGGCAATGCAATACGAGATGAGGATTAACAGAGAGTTGTGGAGAACTGCTTATATTCAAGTGGCAGAGAAAGGGTCCGGCAACTGGTGTAGCCATAGAAGGGGGTAGGAGAAGGATGCATTCAGCAGAATCCTGAGCTGCTGAAGGATTCAAGAGGAAGGGAAAAGCTAAGAAGGAAAATTATGAAAGTGGTAATAGAAGACTGTGTGGCACTGAGGTGCTGAATCTGTGCAGGTATTGCTTCTGCTGGGCATTAGATCCACCTGCAGAGTTGTTGAGGCGGGACTGTGTGCATCCCAAACCTAAGCCCAGAGACTGATGCAGTCAATTTAATGTGGATTCAAAATCTCTCAGAAGTGAGAGTACTGGGGATGAAAACGGAAAGGACCACTTTCTAATTTTGACAGTGAGAGTTAAGATACACCAGGATTAAAGGCTGTTGGGTCATTGTAGATTCTTTAAGTAGTGGTGTTTAAGTACATGTGCAGGCTGTATGGAGGAAGAAAGCTACAGAAAAACGTTCAGAACAGACACCTCAGTGTGAAACGCGGTCCAAGGGAAAGAGATGGGTGTGAGATCTGAAGTGTAGAAAATCTGCTTTTAAATAAGGAAGAAGTCTGGTCAATCTTGAAGGGGAGAAGAGTAGAGCACATGCATTGTGGTTCAGAGATAGAGAGGGAGCACAGGTGACCTCAGCTTCAGTAATGAAAACCCTATCCATTCAGGAAGGGTGAGACATCTTCCACTGACGTTAAAGGACCCAGGCTTAGAGGAACCAAGATGAGATTTGTCAAAGCTGATTTGAGAAATTCTATGAGTGGAACGAACAAGCTACAGTAATAATGGAGTTTGAGGGGACCTCCATGTTACTTTTGTACAGTCTTGAAGCAGGTGGGTGTGAGTAGGAGGGTGAATGTCTGCAGCACTCTCCCCGGCAGAATGGATAACAGATGCAAAAGTCCTGAGATGCTAGAAACCCAAGTGTCAGAATACGAATAGAGAGCAAAGGGGTAAGCGCAGAGAGTTACTCGGGAAGGGGAGGAAGTCTCACGGTCCCTGGTTGTAGGTCTTGGGTGCCTTTTGTAAGAAAGTCAATGTTAGTTTTACAGGTAAGCTTTCAACACAATTCTTTGTATAAGGGACAGAAGGACTGCGGTTAGTTTGAACCGGAAATAGAAAATTAGTTAAGAACAACGGCCCGTTCTTTTGTCTGTGCAGCCAAAATCGCAGTGTTAGCACACAGCAGGAGGAGGCTGCTGGCGAGGTGCATTGTGGGTACTGGACTGTTCCTAGCATGTGTTCTGTCTACACCTAGGCATTTCCTTGTTGCGAGAAATGGCATTACCTTTATTGAGCCAACGAGGTAGTTTTCTGTTCATGTTTTAACTAAGTATTCTGACAATGCCAGCCTTTCCAAACAGTGGTTTCTTTGGGCTGAAAAGTTTAGGGAAACCATAGCTCCAAGGTCTCACAGAAAAAGCCTATCCTTAACATTAACTGCCTGATCAGGAGGTGTTTATCCAACGGACAGCACCATTTTGTCTGGGTTTAGGTCTTTTTCTTGCTTCTTATTTTGCATTTCACTTTTTTCAGTGGATTTGCTGCTGGATGTGGGCTGCGCTTCCAGCTGCACAGACTGTGCACTGGGAAGCTCCAGCCACAGCCTGGCCTCTTGCTCCCTGGAGGCATAATGCTGTCACCTCCAAACCAACGTGAAAATCAAAAGGACAATTGGCCCTTGCAGTGAATGTGGAAAATGAAGAATCACAAAAATATTAAGAAAAATTCATAAACACTTGCAAGTATATTCATGAACCTCTTCTTGCCTACTTTGACATTCATATATTTAAAGATATACTTTGTTTTTTCGGATTTGAGATCATAGTATGAACAAATTTAGTATTCTGGGTTTTTTTTTCAGTTAATGTAGTCTGAGTAGTTTCCCATAATCTTATCTCTTTGCATAAACTTGCATGGAATACAGGATGTAGATAATGAATACATCATTTGTTTAATGATTTTGCATCAGTATTGGATATATAATTCCCCTGACTGAAATACACTACAAATAATTATCCTAATCTTCTACTGAACTTTATAATCTTTCATTTAAATTTTGACCATATGAAGATGGATGTAATAAAGCAAATGGTGTCATTATTTTAAGACTGAAATAAACTGTCCAACTGGCTCCCATGAAAGGTGAGCTGTTCACAATCTCATCCCCATCCTTAGAGACATCTTGTCTCAACTCCTGTTAGGTTCACGTATCATTTCTAATTTCCCTTTTCTTCTGGCCACACTGAGCAATTGTTTCAACTTATAAATACAAATGTAAAACCATTTATTAACATTTCCCCCAAATATTGAGAAATGTTTGATATGATGTAGCCTCAATGAATTTATTTTAAAAATAATTTTGTATCTCTGGTAATTTTTAAGTTAAAGGAGAAAAACACCAGTCTATGTGTCTCGAATGAGATTAAAGGAGGATCTTCTTCAAATACTCGGTAAAGACTAGGACTCACTCATGAAGGAAAACATGCTTTTCCAGCCCTAGGAGACTGTGATCAGTGGTTCTTAACCTGGACTGCAGACCTAGGCCACCTGTCTGTCTCCAGAAAGTCTCTATTAACAGATCAGAAGTAGGACTTGGGCAGTCGGAAGCTTTGAAAGTTCCACAAGTGGTCTTACAGCCTAGCCAGGGTTGAAAAGTAATTTCCTATTAGCTTCCAATGGAAGAGAAGTCAGTCGTTTTGATTTTTTGGCTCTCTGCAACTTCCTCTTAATTGGCCAGTGACAACTTTGGATCCTTTCACCTTTCAATTACCACTTGACAGTATATGTGACAGAAGAGGATGTCACTTCAAAGCATTTCTCTACTTCTATAGCTACTCTGGAAGAAAGCAATTGTCAAGTCAGCCCCATTTGCTGGTAGTCATAAACAACAAGATCTAAAAGGCAGCCCAGTGAAGGAGTATGTCCTGGGCACTGTCTCTCTATGAGCACTGAGAGCTTCAGTGTCCAGCATGGCCCTATCAGCCACATGTGCCTATCAAGCAATTAACCTGGCCAGCTCAAATTGTCACATCCTTAAATATAGGTGAATATTGAAGACTACCTACAAAAGTAAAATGATTTCATCAATAATTTTCTAATTCTAACACATTAAAATGAAATGACATTTCAGAGCTATGAGTTAGCTAAACACATTTTAAGAGTCCACCTGTTTCTCTACTTTCAAAAAGTGCAACTACCACAGAATTTTAAATTATATGTGAAGCATGTGCTAGATTCTCCAGAACACTGCTAACTAGAGACAAAGTATTTCCAGTGAGACAAATAAAATCCTTTATTTTCACATTATTAGAAAATTAATTAAAGGGTCTAAAATTATATAATATACTTAGAGACTTAATATAATTTAGTTTCATCATAGCATACACACACGTCTTCATTGACATAGTTGTTACCATGTGTTTGCCTTTCAGAAATTCCTTCTGGAGTGCTTTCTGTTCTTAAATGATGAGATCACACAAGAAATGTGTTCAATACCAGGACAGAAGTAATAGAACAAATACCAGAGAAGCAAGAGGGCTACTCTAGGGTAAGCCTTTGAAAAAAACAGGGAAGGTCACCCTAGAAGGTAAAGATTCTGAGAGGCCAGACTACGTAGCTTCTGACTGCTGAAGGACATCACGGAAGAGATACTATGCATCTCTGCCCGCTTCATTTTCCTTTAAGTCAGGGTCTCACAATGCAGGCTTGGCTGGCCTAGAAGGCACTGTGTGAATCGCGCTGGTTTATAGTTGCGAAGAGCCAGCTGCTTGTGTCTGCCTCCTGACTGCTGAGATTATGTCTGTGAACTTCCAAAAGCAGAGCTCAGACTAAGAAACAAAGTCAACAATGAGGGAAATTCGGAGCCAGAATTATGGGAAGTTTATTACAGTTTTCATTATGAGAAATAGGCTGATTCGGGAACACTGAGAATTTTATATGTGGAAGTGATCAAGCCTAAATGGAGGATTCATTTAGCAGGAAGTTCTTGGAAAGAAAACGGTAGAGCTAGATCTCATCATTTATAGCATAGTGTTTAAGAGTGTAGACTCTGCAAATGTGGTTCTATGTCTTACTGTACCATCAGTCCTAACTGCTAATGCTAATAAGCAAGGTACTTTCAAAGATGCCTACAGTAAAAGGGATACAAGGGAGGAAGAGAGGAGAGGAAGAAGAGGGCAGTGGGCTAAGGGGAGGGCATGTTCAAAGTACATTACCTAGTTCACGAAATGGCCTTATGCAATCCAGTATTACATATTTATATAAACACGTAGCTTATAATGTGCACAATATGTCCAGCTAGTGTAAGACAGACTCATGTCTGTTTGGAGCAAAAAGGTTTCTTCCATATCGTATTTTCAATATTCTGTTACTCATTTAGCAAACAGAATGAACATAGCACAACGGCGGGGCTCCAAGGACAGAGAGCCTACAGAGGAGTGCTGTTGTCAGGGGACTTGTGATCTCCACAGAGATGGTGGGAATGAACCATGAACACACCACATGGGTGAAAAAGTTTAACAAATGCTGTGACATTCCCATAGAGTGAAGAGGCAGAAAAGAATCACGTGCTTCAGAAGGTCTCTCTGAAAGTCTAAATCCAAAAACGTGCACTAGGCAGACGGTTCAAAAATCAGGGGGAAAAACTCATGCAGGGTATAGGAAGGCATTGGAAAACTACCTGGGCAGGTGATACTGATGGGCCAGTCCTGATGCAGAGCTTGCAGCCACAGGAAACTGTTAGAGATGCGGGGAGCGGAAGTAGAAGCGGGAAGAGCGATTTTGGGCAGTCCTGCAGGAGCAGATGGGCTGAAACAATTTTTCCCCCAGTCTAGAGCCTCCAGATGAGACTTACACACTTTGCCTCATTTTCGTTTATATTTTGGTGCTGATTCAGGAACCAAAAATTTCATTTACTTACATATTTAGAAAAGCAGAATTCTAAATAAATACTGTTAATTCTGGAGAATGTTCTTTTTACAGAGTAGAATTTTGAGACACAGCTAGTGAAATTACTTCTCAAAAGTCACAATAACAGGATGATAACCAGAATCAGCCGTGTACAATCGTCATCAAATAAAGTGACCCCCCCATTTATTTACTCAAAGGAGGGTGGAGGAAAAGTATTTCTGAGTGTGATTTTAAATAAAAGAAATGGGCAGAATCGAAAGAAAGCTGGAGCTTCACTGGCAAGAAGTTGGTAAATAAATGCCCCAATAGACAACATTTGTGAGACCCGATGATACTGTGTTTACCTGCTGAAAAACAATGCTTTGGGGCTTTTGAGCAGACATTTATTATTGTCTTCTGCTCTGTACAATAAGTGAATGATGTCTGGACCAACAAACTCCTGTGATTTCCAACTCAGGGAAGAAATTATGCCTTAAGGCCATTCCTTTGTCCCCTTGAGCCAGCTTGAGCAATATGCGACATCTGAGAACAACATGCCAGGCTGTGCACCACGGAGAAGGTGAAGAGCCCTCCACGGGCTAGGGATGTAGCTTGGAGAACAGGGCTTCCCTAGCACGCACTGTTACCAGGGGACCGTCCCCAGCCACCCATGCATTTCAAGATCCCTTGAAAGTCATCCTAGTTTTCTTAGTGAGTAATTTCCCGAGTTGCACTATCATCATGACCTGAGAAATGATCAGAAACGGAGATTCCGGAACCCACCCACACTTGCCAAATCATATTTGGAGATGGGGCCCGGAAAAGGATATATTAGTAAGATAAAATTTGCCCACACTCAAATTTGAGGACAATTTGGTGCACATGGGAGGCAGCTAAGAATCCAAGCAATAATGTGTTGTGCTGAGGATAACCCAGCTCAGTGTTAAACCAGCTCCAGGGTGAGGCTTCCCAGCCTCCCAACTTTGCATCCCGAACTGGACTTCCTTCCTCTCTCTGAAAAGGCAACCAGAGAAGCCCAGGCTGAGTTCTATCACCATGACTTTTTGTCTGGGCCTTCCTAGCCTACATTGCTGAAGCACCTGGGCGCTTTTCCTTTCTTTTTGGACAGTTGCTGCAGTGAGTTGTTTGAAAGCTGCATAAATAATGAGCGCGCACAGCTGATCGTGGTTGCCACAGCTAAGCTTTAGAAGGGTTTAGAGCTATGCAAAGTCTGACCTCTTACAGAGGCAACTTGAATAACATTTAAAAAAAGAAGAAATGATGGAGTCCCACTATCTATTTTCAGAAACCTTTATGTGATTAGACCTTCAATACCAGCTTTCTGTTTGTTTGTTTGTTTTTGCTCATTAAGAAATCAGTCAAGACAAAGGGCCTGCACACAAGTGGAACGACAGTTGAAAGGCTAGGTTAAGAATTCAGGTTGCTGATCGATATTTGGTAGCTCCAGGCCACAGCAGCGCGCTCCCTGCCTTCATTGCTAGGAGATGGTATTACAAATGCAGTCTCCACGAGCTAGAGATCTTGTCACCCTAGAACTTTGCCTGGCGTCTCCTTTCTGTGGTTGTGAATGTAGCCAAATATGATACAGTTACCAGAATGTGTGCGTGCGGCATGTGGTCTGATTCAAAGTGTAGCTGTGTGCAGGAGAGGAAGCCAAGGAAGACTTGTAGGAAGAAAGTGGGCATGGAAGCGAAATCAACACTTGGAAATCAGTCATTAAAACGAGGCATGCACTAATTGCACTGGTCTGGCCCTCTCTCTTCTTCCCTTGTGGCCCCTCTACTCACATTATTGTATCCTGTGAGGCGCTGAGGCAGCAGCCTAGCTGGCCTCTTACGTAAGTCTGAAATCAGATCTGGCATGCAGTTTGTTTCAGCCTGTCACAGACACAGGGCACTGCAATGCCCTCAACAAGGCTGTTCAGCATAGCATATGACTGTAAATCTTCTTTTTCATGCACCACAGTGGGGACCTTTGTCCTCGCTGTGATTTAGCGGCTTTTATTAGCCTGAGAAGCAGCCGGTGATCAGGAGACATTTAAAGTGCGAGCTTGCCCATTTCAATGAGAAGAGTCCAAAAGCCAGGAGGGCTTTAAGAAATTACTATCGGTAGGAGAGAAATGAAATCTTAATGAATATGAATATATAGTGTGTGCCTATATTAAATTAACGATTGCTCAAACACATCTGCAGAATAATCCAGCAGAAACTGGAAGTCACAACTGTTTAAACATTTTTAAATACTCTGCGTTTGGCATGACCTAAAGCACAGGGGTCTGTGTAACTGAGGTTTCAGAAGTATGCGTTTCAAAAAAAGTGCAGGGTTTAGATGGCAGCGCACTCCTGCAGGGGCCGCTGCTTTAAATTCTCTGTTACTCCAATTAGGGTCTGCAGTGGCTGCAAACAAGGAGTGATGCTCATTCCACTACTTGCGTATTCTGCAAATGCTTTCTGGAGGTGGCAGTTTGCATATGATGTCAGCGTGGGAAAATAAGAAGGTATTAGCATCTGTAAGACCAGCCGGAATTTCTCAGAGATTTCCCTCCACAAGCTGACTCCACAATTCAGGCTGTATTTCCACTTTTAGAACGTGTCTTGGTGGCATTTTTACTAGTTCCGTGATGAAGTTATGATGTTTGTCTGTGTATTCGAATGGTTTTGATTCATTTTCCATGAGTCCAAGTGGTTTTATTTTATTAGAAATCTGTGGTCTTGTTTTTGAACTCTAGTTTTTGAACTCTAGTAAAAGAACTCCTGTCAGTAATTTCAATGTGTACAACCACCAGTGCACTAACCATGGTTCGGGTAATGTCTGTAAGTTTCTGACCACTGTAGGAAAATGGAAACATTACATGATTTTAGTTCATTTACTTCATGTATTTATTGATATGTTTTGTAGAAGTACAAGAATCTCTGCTGTAGGTCTAAGGACCCTCTGGGCAAGTGAAGGGTGTCATATGACCCTAAAAGAGCAAACTGAGCCTTGCAAAAGAAACCTTGGCTTTTAAAATGTAGCATAAATGATCTTATCTTGAAAGCAAAGAGTTTGATCCTCATTCACAATGAGCTGGAGTTAGGCAACCAAAGAAAAGTGGAGCCATGTCCCTTTATCTGAGCACTGGGCACCATCCACCACGACCCCACAGATCATTCGAGAAACAAAGCCCACCTTGGCTTGCATTATCTGATGGCATAGGCTGTCTTATATTTCACAGATAATTGCACCACACACTGTCTTGCTCTACTAGGTCATAACAACTGGCTGATCGGCCATGAGATAAATAGCATAGACATACCATAAAAAGAAAATTTTTTTCTACCGAGAAAATCATTCCTTTAAAGGTGTTTATGTAGCCGGGGGAGTGGGCTTCAAGGTAGGAAAGGGATAGAAAATAAGAATCTGATAGTAGAGATGAACAGGGCCATAGAGATGTTTCTCACTGACTGGTGTTCTTGCCACTGATACAATGACTGAATGCCAGAAATTTGGTGACCCTTTACAAACAGGTTGCTAATGGCAGCTCCAGAATTAGAGTCTGGATATCTTAGCTCTTATTTTGTTGATTTTTTTCCATTTCTGTTATGAATACACCATCACAAAGTAGATGCTGTCCTTTGCCTTGCCGGTATTTATGTCCATTATGTCCCTCTTTCTGCCGGAACTCTCCCACTCCTTAATTATTTTTTCAAGAACAAGCTCATTTCTCATGTAACTCAGAAAAATCAGAGCTAATCTATTCCTACCCCTGTTACCAAGCTGAATCTTAGTCTGTAAGACTCAAAATAATCTCTATTCTTTGCCTGGGGTTGGTCTGGCAAAGAGGTTTAGTCTAATCATCACACAGCATTCTCTGACCCAAAGGACTGTATGTCACACTTGGGAGGAAAGTTCTCTTGTCCTTCCACAGCCTGAATGAGGAAGCAAGTGGTGTCAGTTGCTGCTCCAGCACACACCATGAAGCAGTACAGAAGCAAACTTAAGGAATTAGCTCCTACACACTGGAGAGTGCCTGAGAACGGCTTGAGATTTACTGGTACTATACCCGGGACTCTTCCCTGCCTCTGGGTGTATTTAGGGAGCTAAGATAGCCTGATTGAGTCAGGGATCTTGTTTAAGTTAAAAAAAAATCCCACCACCCAATACACTTAAAGTATTTAGATAGACAGTGTGGGCATATATAGGATCTGAACTAGGACATGATTTTATTATGATAGTTTCACTGTCATTGTGAAAATGACTCTCTACAATCTTGACTTTAATTGTGGCAATGGCTGAGAACTATTTGTGACATCCTTCACAATGCAAGTTACCAAAACTAAATTGTTCAGGATCTCAGCATACAAAGGAACAAACCAAACCACAGGACCTAAGATTCTGTTTTATGCTTTTTGAGGTTTGGTTGGTTGGTGTTGTGGTGGTTGCTTGCTGGCTGGCTGGCTGGCTGGCTGGCTGGCTGGCTGGCTGGTTTTTTGAGTGAGGGTTTCTCTGTATAGTCTGTGTTAGATGTAACTTCTTGATCCTCCTATCCCCAGCTGCTGAGTGCTGGAACTGCAGGTGTATAACCATCACACCCAGATCGTTTGGTTTCACTAATAAGGAAAAAGCCTAATACTTGATTTATTTCCAGTTGCCCATATTAGGTGCATTTATTACTTCATGTTATATTTTTCTATAAACTTAAGAGCTGTTTAGAACTTAAAATATGATGAATAATTACAACATAAAATTTAGAAAGTATCAAAATAAGAAGGAAATGAGGTTGATTTATCACTATGGCTCATCACAATTCCACCTTACAGAATAAACAGCTGGTGTTTATTCCATATTTGTTCCATATGCCTTTCCATTCACGAGGGTATGGTTTCATTAATATTTACATGCACAGTATTTTTAAAACAATTGTGATTTTGGCATAACGTGAGCATCTTGATTGTCGTAGTGTACCAGTGAGTGCCCCCACGAGCAATCCTTCCTTCTGTGGCTGCTCTTCAGGATACTGCTCCAGCTTGTGCGTCTATGGAGTCTAAGCAAGGATAGCTGAGTGGGAGTTGGGCAATGGAGTTATAGTTTATTGAGAATATGCAGTCGTCAGGTTGGTGCCTCTGAACTACGTTGGCCACTTCTGCTAGTTCTTTTGTTGTCCTAGCTCTCAGAATCCCTTCAAGATTAAACTTAAATTGGCAGACACTTAATAAAACCCAAAAGACCATCTATACAACTTGAGGAACTCATACTCAGTTACATATAAACAATTCTGTATGGTTAACTTTGCTGGGCGATGTTTTTATTTATTTTCAAGCTTTAATAATAAATTTTAAAAATTAAAAATAGACATGCATACTGACTTTCTAAATCCATGAGCTAAAGGCACAATTTTATCAAAGACTCTCTTCCCCAACCCACCAGTCACTCAAGCACATGTGCTGAGAGTCTAGGAGGGAGTGACTCTACCAGCTGATCTGGGATTCAGGACTTCCTCTCTATTGGAGGAGATGTATCCAGTGTGAGAAGAATGAGAATGGATGCTGAGAGGTAGAGGGGAGAACAATGAGCCTCACTTCTCTTTGGGAGCTTTTCAACTTACATAAGAATGTCTTACATAAGCCCCAGCACTACTTATTTGCCTGCTACCCTGGGATTCTAACTTCAGAAAGATCTTAGCTCTTGTCTGCTAAAATACAAATCCCCCTCCGAGAGCGTTCATTAAAAGCAGACACTACACGGACATTGTTAACAACAATTATATAATCAAAATTCTAGATATAGTGTAACTGACCATTTAATTAACACTCAAAATCTTTTATTAAAGCACCATTTTCCACTTTAAAATATCTTCATTGGTAGCACTAATTTGCTCAATGTATAGGATCTGATGGGTACTATGGATTGCCAAGGCAGAACAGAGACAAAAGATTTCTCTTACTTTTTTATTTATTTGTTTATCTATTTATTCATTCATTCATTCATTCATTTCTATTTTGTAAAATTGAGTTTCTCTGTAGCTTTGGAGACCTTCCTGGAATTTAAAGTATATTTCTTTATATATCTGTGTCCTTTCTCTGTGACCCTGGGGATTATAAACCCAGAGACTAGCTGAGTATGGTGGTGTTTAGGAGGCAGAGGCAGGAAGATATCTATAAGTTCGAGGCCAGCCTTTTCTACATAGGGAGTCCCAGGACAAACCAGAGCTACATGATGAGACCCTGTCTCAAAAAAGAAAACAAAAACAAACAAGTCAGAGACACATACAGGCCAAGGAAGCATCCTTGCTCAAGTTCCTATTCGTGTCCTCTTGGTAAATATTTTTATCTTCTATACTAAAATGTTTTCAGGATATTAATACCCCTGGAGAGGTAAACTGAGTCTCCCAAAAGAGTCTCCCAAGTTCAAAGATGAAGACATTAATAGAAGAGGACAGCTCAGAGCTGGCTGCACCTTCCAGAAATTACAACTAAGACTTGTATTGTGTGAGGTTACTGGGTGACAACCTGACCCTGACCCAAGAAAGTCATTCCCAATAACCTCCTCTACTATACTCCCTTGATGGATTTTATGTCTCTGTGAGTTACTTTTCTTTTTAATATAACTAGAGTTTCACCTTTGGCTTTGCACATTATTGATGGAGCTAGACATTTGATGAAATTTAAAAGCAAATCCAGATATTTCAGACTGGATTATAAAACTCGCATAGACAAGACCTTTGGATTCTAAAGTTCACTAAGGCTAGATGGGATAATAATAGTAATATTCTGGTTTTCTATGACATCTTCCTACCAAAGAGATGAATACACCTTGATAGTAACATTGAAATATTCATAACACTTCCACCCATGAGATATAAAACTGTTATCCTTCTTTGTTTATGAAGACACCAGGACCTGCTTCTTTGAAAAATATTGTAAAAAGTCATAGAAAAATATGCATTAGTTGGGACAGTCAACATACTGTAAATACATAGGAACATTAAGGAACAATCTAAAAGCTTTATCCAAATGTCACACAACCACATTGTAAACCATCTTCAAGATCCTATTTGAATGTTTTGATACTGAACAGTCACATCAAACAGATCCTGCTTGATATTCACATCTCTCCAACAACTCAGTTATTCCAGACATAAAGAGAATCTGAGCACGTGTTTACCCTGCAGCTCTCCATTTCTGGTCTCCGTTCTTCAGTGGCAGGTGGGGACTTCAAGGTCCTCTTCGCAGTATATCATTTATGGATGAGACTCTGTCCCTTGAAGCATTCCCTTGGCTATTTCCCTCAGAGTCTAGTCTATGAGTTCACATTACAGATCATGTCTTCAAGGGTAAGATATTTTTTGAGTACCCATGAGGAGTGATTTAATTAATGCTCTCAGAATTTGAGGAAGGGTGGAGAATTTGCTGTGACATAGTTCCTAATAATTGTCTTCCAATTTGAGTATATCGCCTGCCTAGAGCATGCCAAAGATAATGGTGTCTCTGTGTGCTAACAACTGCAACATGCTAATCACATGCACTCTGTACCAAGTTACTGCATGGAAAACACCAGAGGGAGGAAAGGGGTGTGGTGTAGGTTAGGTTTACTTATTTATAGACTTGAGAAAATACAAAGGTTTCCCTCAGGATTTTAGCAATGGTGGTCATTCCAAGAACATTGAAAACTTCCAAGTTAAATCTGAAAGCAGAAGGTGGAGGATACGGATGGATCAGTAGGTAAAGCACTCGCTACATATGCAGGAAAACTGTAGTTTGGCTCCCCTTGCACACATGTCAAAAACTGGCTTCTGTGACATGAGTCTGTAACCGCAGCACAGGGAGGTGTGGCTACAACAGCATCTCTGGAGCTCATGGCCAGCCAGTCCAGCAGACTTGATGCCTGCAGATTCAGTCAGAGACCCCGTCTCAAAAACTTCGGTGGAGAGTGACTGAGAAAGATACTCATTGTACAAGTCTGGCCTCCACACAAATCCGCATGCACACATACGCACACAAGCACATGAACCTACATGCATAGGTACACATACGCGCGCGCACACACACACATACGCGCACAAACACACACACACGAAAGAGAAAAAGAGACAGAGAGTGAGGATCTATAAGTCTGTCTACAGAATTTATCTAGTAAGATAAAATAAATTTTAACAGTGGCAAATCTAAATAGCTTTTAGTGTTGACAATATATAAAACTGATTATTGTTTTAGAATCACTTGCCCAAGTAAAAATTGAAAGTAAAGCAGATAGACGGCCCTCCTCTGCATGGCTGTCAGAGCAGTGGAAATGTGTGGCTCACCATAATGCTATTGGTAATTACGTTTGCATCAGTGTCAGGCCTTCAACCCCAGCTGAAGGAAGGAGTTGGTTTCCTCCGAGCTCCTATTTTACAATAAAGATTGTGTTCTCTCCAAGAATCAGCTTCCCTTTCATTCCTGTACCAGAGAAAAAGAGCCACATTCTCTTACAAATCCTCCCAATGGGCAGAAAAAAAGCAGAAGAAGCATTAGAAGCAAATTGTAGCAACACAGACCTCTGGCTTGCTGGGGTCAGCACTGCGGCTTCTCCAGAAGTGAGAAATGAGTGACCTGAACTCACCAACATGAATCTCCAACTCTTGTTCTATATGTTAATCAGAACGAGTACTGAAACACCAGAATAAATATTCAATAACGTACTGCGTTTCTTTAAAAGATATTCAAAATCAATCTTATTTTTTATAGCTGGTATAAGCCTATGAGATTATCATTTCATGTTTATCTTAAGTATGAACTGAATGTGAGTTTAAATTTTTAACCCTTTCATTTTACTAAAAAAATAACATTTTCAACTTAATGTGATATATCCCTCTTCAAAATTGAAAACATTCAAGTCAGAATTATCATAACTTTATTAGAGAATTAGTCCTAAGCAATATTATTTGAAAAAATAAAGACTGACAAGAAGGTGCAAAAATAATGCAGGGGGTCTACAGATATGCATTATCTAACTTCCATCAACAATTTATATAATAAAGGACTTTGATCAAAACCAGGAAGTTGGCATTGATAATAGGACTCCTAGTGGACCAGCCTTATTTGTACTTCAAATTTATTGCTTGTCTTGTGGAGTCTGATATAAAACCCCACATTGCATTTGGTTGATGAGATTAGATATCCTTAATTCATAAAATTACATATCCTTAATCTATGAGATTATATATCCTCTCATTGTCTCTCACGGCTGCAGCCCTGTTGATGAGTATTGATCAGACATTGTAAAAGGATGCCACACAACTAACTTGTCTTTGGTTTATGTTTTCTCATGAAGAAATTGACAATATGTGTCTTTAGTCAAAATAACAGAAGAGCCATGTTGTTTTTCTAATGCATTATATCGGGGATGGTGTATGTTAATGATGTGTCACACTGCCGATGGGGCTTGCCAGCATATTTGCTCACAGTAGGAGTGTCCATATCACTAATAATTTTGCATCTGTCGCCTGTGAGTTAGTAAAAATTTTCATATCTAAGTTGGTGCATATTTGAGTCTACCATTCTATCTTATTCCCTATTATATGAGAGGTGTAGTTTCATGTCTTACCTGTACAGCTAGGCCAAAATATTGCTATTCACTTCTCAAAATTGAATTCAGTGTGGCAGAAATTTAAATAAAAGACTCCAGTGTACTTTGATCTTTGCAATCTTCTTGGTGTGTGTACGTGTGTGTGTGTGTTTTAGTAAGTTACTGCTATGAACTCGATTATTATGATTCATCTCATGTCAAGAATATCAAGAAATGTAGAAATTTACCCTGACTTGGGAATCCCATCTGGGAGCGGGGCTAGGGCACTGAACATTCCCTGCGATATCTGCTCCCTCTCAGAACTATGTGCCTTGAGTCCTGACCCAGTACTACCTCGGGTGGCTCTGAAGCAATAAAAAGGGATAAACAGTATCATTATTTCCTTTTTTGTTCCAAGTACCAGGAACCAAAACCGGGAAAGTTGTAAGAACAGGTAAACAGTACCGCAGTGTCTGCTCTCCCCGGATTTCTCGGTTCTCAATGTTTTAGCACTGCTATGGTTCTCTCATTCTCTGACCTTCTTCCCTTACCCTCTCATGTGTGTCTCTGTGTGTGTGTTTCTGTGTGTCTCCACGTGTGTCTGTGTGCCTGTGTATGTGTGTCTGTGTCTGTATGTCTACATATTTAAATTTTTCTGTTCTGTTTAAAGCCAGGTGAGGACGTTATTAATTGATGAATTTGCTTCCTTAAATGCATCCAAGAGCACTTCCTAACAATAGGACATTATCTCATAATTACAATACAGTCAGAAAAATACAAGAAATTAACAACTGTCCATTACTTAATGCATAGTCTTTACTTGAATTTCACCAAATTTTATTCAAAACTGTCTTCACACAAAAAGTAACAACCTTGTGTAGGATCAGTTCCAAGTTATACCCTGCAGTGAATTGCCAAACCTCTTCAGTTTCCTTATATGAAGTGTTTTCTAATTTATTTTGCTTTGTTTTACAACTTTGACATTTTGAAGTATAAGGTTTAGTAATTTCACACAAGTTCCATCCATTTGAATTTTTCTCATCTTCCCGTGTGGTTGGATAAAAAGTCATGCAATTTTTTATAGCAATGAGTCTTGGGGGAGAGTTTTGTACACAGAAGTGAGCAGGGCAGAGTAACACAAAATAGGGAACACAGAGACCCTCAGAGCCAGCAACAGAGGAAGGGATGTGACCTCAGACCTGTTTGTGGTAAACTAGAACCTTAGAAGAAGATGTAAGGAGGGACTGAGTAAAACATCACAGGGGAATTGACATGGTCAGTGCTGGGGTGGAGCACCACAGGATGGGAGGAGATGCTTTCCAATGGCTGCCTATGAGGGGTCAGAAGTCATGGAACGCAGTACTGTAGCTCACAAATGCCAGTCCACAGAGGACCAAAGCAAGACAAATACAAAACCAATGATGGACTCAGTGGGTCAGGGGAGAACAGCTTCTACAAAGCTTCATATTGTTATTTTGCATCCCTTCTGTCATTGCAGCCCATGCAGCTGTAATATATAACTTTACCTCAAAAAGATAAAAACTCCACATAATGAATAAGAAAGCCTGGATTTGGGTATTAGTTTCCATTTCTTTGCCCCATCACCTTGGGACACAAACTTAGGCTCTCTGAGTCTCTGCAATGACAACATCCCCACATGGCCATCTCCTTTATGGTATAGTTGCAAAAATTACTATCATGTTTTAAATGGGTATAGAGTCATGCAGCCAAACAATTCATGAGCCAAAAGTAAAACTAAATGAAGCACAGTGATTTGTGTTTATAACTCATGTACAATGTCAAAATGTCTTTTTATTAGAATTGTTGCTCAAGAAAGACATTTTCTTGTGTGTTGTTGCTGGTGGGGGGCGTCTCCTTCAGTTCTGCTTCTGATGAGGAGCAGAAATCATAACTGATTGTTACTTACAAGATCACCATTTTCTACCATTTGGGGAACATTTTTGAAAAGAATTATTTTTCACTGTTGTTTCTCTGATAATATTTTTCTTGATTCTTTAATTTTGACCCATTATGACTCTTTTAGCAGTAAGTAAAAGCACACTAGCAGAAAGTATATAGAATGCATGTAAACAAGGTTCTTAATATGTCTTATTTAAAAAAATTACACCCTTTTCTAGGATCCCAAGAAAGGAATGAGAAGGTTTTTGTTACTTTTTTAATTTAATTTGATCAGACAGAGCAATGTCATTCCTAGCCTTAATAGGATTTCAGCCCTAGAACTCTTCAGAAATCATGAAAAGAAGTATAGGAGATTAGCTTTACACTGGTGGCATTGAGAAAAATGTGTGTTTGGGGCTTGTTTGTTTGTTTGTTTTAATATGATGACAGCTCAGTGGTAGAGTCCTTGTTTGCAGGTACAAGGCTGTGATTGGGCTAGCTTGGGCTAGGTGGTGAGACCCTAGAGAACAGGTGACAATGGACTTTGTGACCCACATTCACAACATATTTCTCCTTCTATCAAGGTGAATTGACATCCTGTGGGTTCAACAGCACCTTTGAGCATTGATGACTGCAAGAGATAGATGTCTTTAAGGCTAGTATATATGAGACAAGAAAGCACATAGCTCTTTATTTAAATGTCTCCTTGGAAAATAAATCTCTTTCAGTGCTGGTTTCTATGTAGTGTTTCTACCTCATACACAGGACTGGTTTCTACCTACAATGCAGAACCTAATACTAAGAACTAATACTAAGTTAACTCTTAGCTGGAAAGACCGATCATTAGAGGATGCCATACAGTTTCTGGAGGCAGCTCCTTATACACAATGCATTTGTTTACAAATGTGGATGGGGAAGTTTGCTGTATGGTATTTTCTCAAACTAATGGGCTGGCTTCCATTGCTCCTTCTTTGGTTTAGCAGTCTGTTACCTCTGGTAAACTACGAATGTTTGAGACAAATTCACATCAAAAAGTGTGTTAAATAAAATCACATAAAATGATGGATCTGGTCAATGTTCACTGCCAGATCGTGCTGGTTAATATCAACATCAGACTTTTTCATAAGTATCCTTACTTTGCAGGTTGACATGATTTTTCCTATCTTCCAAGACCCTCTGCTTGGCAATGACATATATGTCCTCTGAGCAGTTAAATGAAGAATGTAAGGTTACGAGGAACATTAACTTTACATTTTGTGCAAAAAGTAGGACTGTAGGCATGTGTCTGTTTTTCAGAATGACTATTTTAAAATTATCTTCACATTCATGAGTTCTTACCTGTGCCTATATGCTTGTGTGCTGGTACACGAGTCCTTTGGTTTCCGTGTAGTTTTGTGGATGTTTGTCCAAGTGAGATTCCCTTGTTTCTTCCTGGGTCTGAGTCTTAGTCACAGTCTCCTTCCTGCCTGGCACAAGAACATCAGAACTGTCTAATTCTAATATAACTGTCCTGATTAAAGATAAGTGCTCTTTGCACAAGATGCTCTGATGATCTCCAATCCTAAAATTTTCTGGTTTAAAAAAATTGTAAGAAAGCATCGTATATGGAAGGCCGCTCTCACAGACTGGCAAAGGGTTAGTGAAAAGATCATGGCCATTTATGTACTTGTCATCTGTAGAGGAAATGATAAACTTGCTCCCCTCCTCCTCCATCATGACCCCCTTTGCCATCTATGACCCCCTAGAATGATGAAAGGATAAGTGGGGAGATGATAAAATCCAAGACCAGGAAATCAGTTACATAGAGAATACCCTTTTATTCACACCCTTAGTAAATTTTTCTCAACACTCAACTCTTGCAGCTTTCTGGAATCTAACCTCTTAATGTTAGAATCACAGACTAATTCTGCCTTGTACAGTCACTGAAAAACTACAATGCATGTAAATTTCCTGTCTTGTTTTGATGACCTACTATTTCCATGGCTTTCTATTTATATTAGTGTTGGTTTTATTATTTAGTAGTTTAGATTACTGCTATCAATAGTTTTATGTTTGTTCAGAAGTTATTTCTATTCCTTCCCCAAATCACTTCTTCCTAATTTGGTTTGGGGAATGGATAAGATAGAGATATGAGAATAATAATCAAGTTATAACAATGAAGTCACAATCAGTCCCACTGATGTTTCTTTAGCTTCCAAATGTACTCCAAGCAAAATTCACCACTCAACTCCCAAATAAATACACAGAAACTTATTCTACTTATGATTGTCTGTCCTTAGCTTGGCTTGTTTCTAAGCAGCTTTTCTAACTTAAATTATTTCATTTGTCTTTAATTACATTTTGCCTCTGGGATTTTCACCTTTATTTTATATATCTCTCTTTCCTTCTTACTCTGTGGCTGGGTGGGTGGCTGGATGGCTGGCCCTTCCCATCCTCCTCTCCTCCTGTTCTCACTCCTCACCCTTGCTAGAGCCTAGATTGCTCCTCCTATTTATTCTCTCTACATGGAAGCCACACCTATCTCTCTCCTGCCTAGCTATTAGCTATTCAACTCTTTATTAGACCAATCAGATGTTTTAGGCAGGTAGAGTAACACAGCTTCACAGAGTTAAACCAACGTGAATAAAAGAATGTAACACATCTTTGCATCCTTAAACAAATGTTCCACAGCACGAACAAATGTAACACATCTTAAACTAAAATTCTACGAGAGATAACCCAGAAATTTCTGCTTAAAGGCTAAAGGAGCTTGATCTGTTGGTTGTTTTCAATCTCCAAAAGCTATCACTTTCCTGTGTCTTTTGGGCAAGGACCATCTTCTCTTTGGGGAGACCTTTAATCCAACTAAAGCCAAGTGGACTGAAAACAAAAGTAGGGATGGAGTTGAGACAAGGCTGAATCAGACTTTCCCACTGACTTTTCTGTCCTTGAGCTTTCAGCATCCAGGCAGGAAAAAGAGATGATTTCAGAACACCCAGCTAATGGCAAGGGTAGAAAATTATGTTGCCCAGTGTCAGGACTCACAGAAACAGAAAAAAACACAATGTGGGGGCAGCCATCTTCCCATCAGAAGATGGTGGATAGCACCTTCTCCTCCAGAGCAATGATACATGTAAAATGTCCATTCATTATGAAATCTGTTACCAGCCACAGAAAAGTGGTACCCTTCATGAAGGCTAAAGCCCCAGAGGTTGTATTTTCAGCTGTTCAACACAGCACATTCCCTTCCCAGAATGAGGGAGTGAGTGGTGCTTATCTTAAAGACCTTTGAAACACCTGTGCTCCTTTTGGGATGGAAATTTAGTGAAAGAAAACACACTCTGACAATTGCAGAGCCAACAACAAGTGTCTGGTGACCTGTCACAGTGCCTTAAGGCCTGGCTTTATTTTATTATTATAGCTCAGGGTTTTCTACATGTTTATTAATTATCAGTTTATAATATGAACATATATACCCTCCTGACTGCTAATCTATCAGGCCCAGTTCTTCCTTTTTCTCAGCATCCCAAACGTCATTCAGGTACTCCAAATTTTAATGACATCTTTCACATGTTGAAAGTGAACTGCTTTCCTGGATAAAACAAAATACAATTCAGCACTGGATAGTACTCCCCAATGCAGCATTCCTTAAGAGAAACAAAATCTGCTTTTACACTGGCCTGCAGCATCTGAAACAGAACCCTCTCCTGCCAGAAAATAAAAAATTAGGACAATTTTCATAGATAATGAAGCCACCAAAGTTAACAAAATGGCTGTGGTTGTTAGAGTGTAGTCGCCACCTGCTTTCTCAAGAACATAAACTAGGAAGTTGTCTTTAAACTGTTTAGTGATGTGAATCACCACCTAGAGAGAAATGAGCATCGAAACCTGAAGTCGCATTATTGTGATAAGTAAAAGCACATGCTAAAACATTTACAGCTTCTTTGGGATGTAGTCTCACATTCCTACAGCTATAAGCATGTTTTTATCCTTGACCAAATATTAAATGATCATATGCTCACTAAAAGCCCCACTGTAAGAAATCCTCTTCTCCAAACACAGGGGATTTACTCCTGGCTGAGCATATCACTCTGAATGGACTAGTGTGAATGGTGGTTTGGGCTGAACAAGTTGTTGGGGGATTTTTAAGAGAGGGTTATGTACATAAAGCATGAATCAATCTACTCTGTCACAATGCACAAATGAAATAAATTAATTGGTAATAATAAAATGATACTATTTTACCTAAGACCAATTTTGAGAAAGTTATTAATATGATGGCATATTTTTATTTTTCAAGTTTTTCCCACAAAGTTTTAGTTGTCATGAATATGCAAAAGCACTTTTTATATTTAAAAAAAGTATCATTTAAAGATCTGAATGTGTGCGTGCATGTATAAGTTACACGGTATATTTTACAAATGAATTTTTTATTGTTGTGACCAAATACCTGACAAAGGGTGACTTTCGTGGAGGAATGATTGATTTTGGCTATTGGCCAAGACTTCAAGGACTGCCTGTGGATAGCAATGAGTGTGGAATTGGGAGCTTGGTCACTTCTAGATGGGTCAGTAAGCAAAGGAAAAGGGATACTGTGCTCAGCTGCCTCTTTCCTTGTCTCTGCCATGTTCAGTCCAGGACACGAGCTTACAGAATGGTTCAAGTGCCCTTCAGGATGAATCTTTTATCCTCATGGGCACCTCAGGTGAGCCATACAGGCATGCCCAGAGGGGTGTCTCCTGGGCAATTCTAAACCCAGCAGGTTGACACTGATATATAACCAGCTCACCCTCCAGAGCAAAATGTGAAAAAAAAGAAAGAAAAAGAAAGAAAGAAAAGAAAACCCAGAGCTAGGATTTGCTAAGGCTCATTATAATGACTATAATGACAGTTTGCAAAGTAAGATCCATTCAGTTGATCACATAAAAATCGGTGTCTTCAGGTTATTCTTTGATGACTAAAGACTATGTCAATACACAAATTTGATGATTCACAATGGAACAGAAAATGGAAGGACCAACCAGAGGCTCTGGCCTTAGAGATCCCATGTGCTATTGTCACAAACCCCAAAGCCCTACCCATCACTAAAAAAAAAAAAGAAAAAAAATAATGGTAATATCAAAACAATCTGAAAAATTAAGAAATGTTAATATCTGTTTATAAATACTTTAAAATTCTTAGAAAATAGAAATAGAATGCTAGATGTCACGCTTTCCATACACTGACAGCTCTGTAAATTACAATTTAGATGCAAATGTCTCTTATTTATATACATCAGTAAGTCAGACTTCAGGCATGCACAGTTGGAGATACAGCTATATGTCCTCTCTACCAAATATTTGTAAATGTGAATTTTTATTCCATGTTTTTTATCAAATTTAACTACTAGGTTACATCTTTTTAAAAAATAAAAATTCCCTTACCCTCCCATGTGCCTTTAATTTCTCAACAGCAGAAAGAAAACTGCATTTAGTGCATAAGAGACAATGGGTGCAACAGCAATGTCAAGTGTGGCATTTGTGTTTTGTTTTGGGTTTTTCTTTTAGTTTTTTTTCTTTGGTTTTCCATTTTTGATTTTGGTTTTGAGAGAAGATCTCATTAAGACTGTGCTTAAATTCACTCTAGCCAAAGATGACCTTGAACTCAGTTTCTTCTTCCTTGACCTCCCTGGAGTTTCTCTATCAACATTTGCCAGCTGGGTCCCATGCCCTCTCTCTTTGCATTATACTACATGCCATTATCTGTTAAATTAATAGAATATTGCATGTGGGGTATATGTGCTGAATATATAAATGAATATGCATTTGTCATCTTTGATGTATTTAATTTGGCTGATGCACCCATAAAAAAAGCCTGCAGCATATTTGCATAATTAAGCATAATATTATGATAAACCATTTCAAGAGAAAAAGTTGGTCTTTCAATCACAATGTGATTATATTTTTAACCTTGTATGTTCAGAATTTATCTGTGACGAGAGTTGGAGGTAGAAAAGACTGGCTTTGTCTTTATGAATATGGGTGAAAAGTTTACTTAAATTAATAGTGCACTGTGCCAAATTAGAACCCAAATATTGCATATGGCTGGCATACTCTAGAGGATAAGACGTCTTCAGACTTCACATAATAAACAAATTCTAGGGGCTAGAGAGTTAATCAGCAGTTAAGCTCACTTGTTACTGCAAAGAACCCATGTTTGATTCCCAGCACCCACATAGAGGCTTGTCACCTTCTCAGGCACCAGACATGCATGTGGTACTAAGCATACATATAGGCAAAACACTCATACACATAAAATAATAAATCTAAGAAGATTTCAAAAGAAAAGAATTCTAGACTGCTGCATTCATTCAGAGTAAAGCTTCTACAGTTCACATATATGTATCTGTATGTATATGCATGTTATCAAGGTTTCTACAGTTCACATATGTGTATGTTCATGTATGTATATTATAAAGGTTTTTGTAACTCCAACTCAACCCAGAACCTGGAAAATAGTTTTCAATACCCATTTTTGACGAATATTCATTTTTCCTCCCAGTTATCCCAAGTGACATATGTGAAGGCCAACAAGCAAGTGGATCTTTGAAAGATCCACTTTTTAACTTCACTGCTAACTTTTATTTCTGTTTTTGTTCTTAACTTTTCATACACTCCCAGTTATGAAAGTTTGGAGAATCACACTACAGATGTCAATGCATCCTTTACAAAAGCAGCAAGCCAGTACCGATTTCTCATTAGTTTCACAAATACAGCAAGAAGTCATTAAGAAAGCGCATAACAATTTAACCTATAGGAAAAACAAATGCGTAGGTTAGTCTCATCCGCAAGGCTCCCGGGTTTGCTGTTGTAGTTATTGGTGACATCATGTGGTAGATGTTGGTATCGACAGCAAAGTTAAACCATTTCCTAAAGCCGGGTTGAATTGCTGTCAGCAAAATACAAGGTTTTTAAAGCTTAGTGTTTCAATTAAATTGGAAACAAAGAATTTTCCCTGTCCCACAACTAATCATTTCTCCCTTGAATTTTAGAATTTCTTAGGTTATCATGGTGTACGAATAAGTTATAGAAGTACAGGCAGACAACACAAAGGGTGGTAATTTTTATCCAAGGGCTTGTCACTTTCTAGATAAAACAATACTCTTAACTGCTAGAATTGGGAAGTATTTGTTCTGCTCAATAGAGTGTAGAATTTTCTATTCACTGCCTCATGTAATTACTTGAAAAATGTTTCCATTGTTAAAAGCTAAATTAATAGCTTTTATTTTATTTATTTGTGATAATCCAGTTAAATATTGTCCTTCCTGGAGAACATGTACTAATTCCTACAATTAAGAAGTATTTTGTCCTATCCTCTTTTTCAATTCATCTTAGAAAAAGAAAAGTCAAGGCAATTTGTTTTTGCTTTTTGGTTTTTTGTTTTGTTTTGTTTTGTGGGGTTTTTTGTTTGTTTCATTTGTTTTTTTTTTTTTGTTTTTCGAGATAGGGTTTCTCTGTGTAACCGTCTTAGCTGTTCTGGAACTAGCTCTTGTAGACCAGGCTGGCTTTGAACTCACAGAGTTCCACCTGCTTCTGCCTCCTGAGTGCTGGGATTAAATGCATGTGGCACCGCCACCCAGCTGAGGCAATTTGATTTTAACTTTGACCTTAGTTGTTTTCTTTAGAGTGCCAGTGCCCGATATGGTAGCTTCCATCTCTATAATGCCAGTGTCATGTTCTTGTCATTTGATAAAATTAGAAAATCTAATAGCCCAGTGATGCAGGAGGAAAGGTGTGACACCGTGAAGGGATGGTTACTGAGCCTCTCCACCGAACCAAGGCAATCAATCCCTTGCTGGACAGTCTGGTGGGTTTCCAATTCTGCCCTTCTCCCTTCTGCCCATAAATCCTACCTGGTCTCCAATTTACATTGTACCACATAGAGCAGAGCCCTCTGGGAACTTCCTTTTCCTTACCTAGAAAAGAACTTCTTCACTCTAAGATATCACTAAATGAGATATCAGTTTGCAACTTTTGATAGGGTTTAGTCAAAGCGGGCTCCCCAGAGGCTCTTCCATTATACCCGGAGGTATTAAGTGAAAAGCCTTCAATTTCTCTTCTTTAAAATCCAGGCTGCTAAACTCAATAGGATGGGAAACCATACGGAACACATATTTATAAAAGAAATTGTCACGAGTCTTAAAGGAAAATAGAAAGGCTAAGTACTGGAAGACGTAAAGAAAATACACTCAGTTATGTCATAATACCAAAGTCAGAGGAAATACAATTTGTATTGACTTTATGTATATCTGAAAAGGGCCCAGGAATGAACTCCTTTCGTAAGCACAGATGCCTGGGGGAGTCTGGGAGTGAGCCTGGCACTGCAGAACAGGCTATTTTTGGAAGGAGCCAAGACCTGCAATTGCCTCTCGTGGAGAGCGATGTAGCACTGCGATAGCTGGTTATTGAACTGGGGGCATTGGCAATTGATGAGGTGATGGTATCATCCTTAAAGCGCAGGTCACAGGAGGAAAAAGGGTACTCCTGAGGGTAATGAGATACAAACACAGCAGAGCCACATTGTCATTGCCTTCAGCTTAATTAAACCAAACCCAGTAAGGAAAAAAAGAAAAAAACGAAAAGAGAAAAAAAAAAGAAAGAAACCCTTGGAACATTTTTCCTTCTACACCACCAGGCCAGTCACGGGACCAATTAGCTAAATTCAGCTGAAATTCCCTTTTTCCTCCATAGGTTTTATTTAATTACTTCATGTTTCCTCGTCCAGGTGTAACATGACAATGTATGTTAAAGCACGTCCCAGTGCATCCTTTGAAATATATTCCCAATTTCCCCCTTGTGTGGAGCACAAAGGCGAATGTGAGGAAATTGCCTCTTGAAGGACTGTTCAAAAGTTAGCAAACTAGCTGAATTTAAGAGGTTAATTTTTCACCTTTCAGAGTCTTCCAATTGTAGATCACAGAGATCTCAGTTCTTCTATTAAATTATTTTGGTAATTCGGTCAAGTGCTCCATTTTCCCAATCTATAAAATATGTAAGAATGTGAACGTAACACAAGCATCACCCATATTTCTCTTCCCGAGACGGATCTACTGGCCTCTCTTTGTTAAAGCGAAAGAATGGCCAGGCCCACTTTGGGCGGTTAATCAACTGGTACATCTTGTGGAGAATCTGAGTATGTCTGCCAGTGTTATGAAGGGCTTCCTTATCAGACAGCAACCGACAACAGTCAGCCACCTGGGAATGTATCTCATGCAAGCGGAGTTCCCCATTCTGTTTGTCTCCACCTCGGAGATGACTTGTGTGCCCGGATTCTTCCTATAGAATGCTGGGAGCCATGGCATTCCCAAAGTGCCGCGTGACTACAAGCATCATCCAAAGACTAAATTTTTGCTGCTAGACAAACCTGGACCTACTTACTGATCGGAGCACAGTGTCAGGACGTTATTGGTGTGCTCTGTGTGACTGTAACAGTGTTGATGTGAAATCAAATTCAATTAGCACAGACTAGCTAATGACCTGCACAGCTTCAAAAACACACAAGGACAAAACACTTGGCCAGAAAAGCTCCCATTTACCAGAGTTTCCAACTCCTTTCGGTTGTTTGTTAGAGCAATAGCCAACTGCCAGATTGTCTCCATAGATGCACGCTAAAGCACTCCGCTAATGAAACTCTTGACCATGCCTGAGCCTGCCTGTGGTGAAAGGGAAGGGGTGGGGGAGCTCTGTCCTCAGGCGCTCTCCAGGCAGTCTCTGAAGCCACTGTGGAGCATACACTGCCTCTCTGGAGGATACATTGGCTGGACAGGGTATCAAAGCCGCTAGGGGAAATAAGGTCTGTGGTCAGGATAGTGTTTCAGTAAAGCTAGAGGCAGCCTCCCAGAATATGCAGGAGCCAGTCCACTCTCTGAGCAGCGCTTTAAAGAAACAGAGGCGCCTTTATGATGTCCCGCCATGCCAGGAAGATGAAGACGATGTCCGTTCTAGATTTCCACAGCTTCTATTGACTCCCTTTCCATTGTTTCTTTCCTGGTCACCCGGCAGGCTCGTGAGAACACCCTCTGTCTCCCACAAAGAGCAAGGACAGCTCTGATTCACCTGTCCTCCTCTGTCCCACCAGCAAATAGACCCTGCACTTGAGTCACTATCTGGGATCCTCTGTAAACACAGCAGTAAATAATCGGGTGTAATGTTTAAAATGACTAGAGTCCACCATGTTGTCTGCTTCTCATGGTTTCCTTCCAAGCTTATCCTCAAACTTTCTTCTCTCTTGTATCTTATAGACACTTTCCCTTAATATCATATTCTTTATCAAATATGCTATTAAAGGCAGATGTGTAAAGTGGTAGCCTTGAAGAGCTCCAAACAGGAAATTCAGCCACCGGGTGGAAATGTGCCTATTCCTATGTCTAGGCATTTGACATCATTTGCCCCACAGTCTTGCCAGGTCACTGTAAAGCACCAAAACCTCCTCAAGTCAGGGTCAGCACAACTTCAGCTTCCTAAATCTTTTACATCATAAACCCTGACACTACAAACAACATGAAAATGTCCTGAACTACTTATATACAACCTAGAATTCAAGTCAGTAATGACAGGGTTTTGACAACAATGGCTAAGAAGAAATTTGAAAATGCTGTGGATTTCTGTGCTTATAAACAGAGAAGAGCAGCAGGAGCAATGCCCTAGGTAGAGGCACTGTTCATGTGAAGGAGGCTGTGCATCATGCAAGCAGCCGTGCTACCAAATTCACAAGGAACTTCGGCCTGGCTTTTTTCAACAGCGAAGAAGCATTTGCTCAAGAGGAATACAGAGGCAAATAAAGATAAGGAATTAAGATTGCTCTCAGGCTCTGGCAAACACCTGAACACTTGGTTGACTCATAACAAAAATAAGCTTTAAATTCTAAACTATTGCTGAAAAACCAGAAAAATGCCTTTTAATATCAGCAATGACAAGACATGGGTTTTGTGTGTGTGTGTGTGTGTGTGTGTGGCTCAACTCTAGAGGAATCATTTGTTTACTCTGTTGAGCCCCTGTAGAGAGGAAATTTTCCTCTCACTTTATAAATGGGAAAACTAGGGCTTAGCCTCAATGATAGCTCCATGAAGAAATGTCTGCTAGGAGAAGAGCTCCAAAGACAGGAGGGCAGTGGGCAGCCCATGGAGAATCTGTTTGCTTAGATGCCACACTTAGTTCAGCCAGCCCTTCACCAGAGAAACCGAGCAGCTTTCCTGGAGTTTGGCTAAGCCGTGTAGTAAATGGCAAAGCTTGGACACTTTGGACATGTCCTGGTGACTGAATAGTCTCTGGTGTTATGGATAGCCTACAAGACTTTCTACCCATAGCCTGGGCATCCTCATCCAAAAACCTGAAATCTGAAAGGCTCTGAAATACAAAAGTTTTGGGAGAGCCATCCTGATATCAGAAATAGATATTTGCATACCTGGGCTCCTATAATGAAAGTACTGTGAAAACATAGAGACAAATATGCATAAGGTGTATATGAAGTATACATTAATTTTAGGCGTAGACTTAAGACCTATTCGTGGTACAACTTAACATACCTATGTGAATATTCCAAGATTGAAAAACAAAACCTCTAAAACCCAAAATGCTTCTGATCCCAAGCATTTTCAAAGAAGGAACTCTGAGCCTTCAGAGACCTCCATTTCCTCTTTAAATGCTCCAAAAACGTTGTATATATGAGGACATTCATTCAGGAGTAGTTCATCTCAAAGGCCCTGCTGTCGAAGACCTGACTGCCACAGCTCAAAAGATAGATGGCAGAAACCGACGGCAGCTTCCCTCACAGAGTTAGACATTTACCTCAAAATCCTGCACTGATGAAAAGTCAAGTGTGGGGAATAAGCAATGGTCTAACTGTTGAGTGGCACTGGGAACATTATAGTCCACTGAGTAGGAAGGACACATCCAACACAGAGCTGTATGAAGAAGAAATTGAATGACAAGTGCGCAACCCCTCTTTAAATGAGAGAGCCTTGTGAAATACAAGCAGTTTTTCACCTAATATTATCACATAGGATTCCTCTGCCATACTTCAAAATAAAACAATAGTTTCTTAAAGCTTCCTAGAAGCCAAACCAATGGAGTACATTTCCAGAGAGACAAATGTAAAGGTAATTGTGGGTGTCCAATAAATATTAAACAGCCTCGCTATTTGGGGGACATTTCAAGTATGTGATTAAGTTGCCAGTGACAGTAAAGGAAACCAGAGTGATCTTTAATTATAAAATACCTGTTGGGTTGGGTTCCAGTATGATGCGATTACCTCGAGGCTGCTGGATATATCTCCCAGGAGATTACATCCTCAACATGAAAGCCTTTGTGGGCACACATTAGACTCCATTGTTTGGACTTTCTTCATGGGCCCTGGTAGTAGCTCAGCACCATTAGCATGGCAAGTCTTGCAGGAAACGTCAGTTGTGAGCCGGTCATCCTGTGGCCTGCCTTGGAGTGTGGAAACATCACAGAAGTAGGGAGAAAAGCAAAGATGGCAGGCCATAGCATTAACTAAGCTTAGGGAGGAAGGAACCTGAGGCGAATTCAGGATCTCTAGTAGACAAAGGAAGGCTGTAGGGGGAGAATATGGAATTATCCTTGTCGGTGTCAAAATAATTGCAATGCAAGCATTGTTGGGTGTTTTTGTTTTGATGATTTGCTTTGTTTTTAAGACCAGAAAGAAAACCTTTGGGTTTCATTTCAGAAAACTACCCACCTAATTGCATAGATTCATTTTAAACTGATTTTTTAAAACCAGTGTCTGGCTTTTGAGCCCATGAGTACAAGTAATTGGTGAGCTAAGGAAATGTTTTGAAAACCGTTTTTGTCTCATGCTTGTCAGGGTTCCAAAGTCTTCTATTAAGATTACTCCTATGAAATAATAGTAGCTCAAGCATTTAAATGGGCACCACGTGCCACTGGCAAGTGCTTCATATGTGAACTCAATTCATTTCCATAATGAAATTGTTGGGGAAACTGAGGCAATAGAGTACTAATTAGCTTGCCTGTGGCCATGGAATTGCCATGGGAGGAGGCAGGCTTCTTGTCTGGACATCCTACACATGGACCCCTTACTCTTTTGCTCTACACCTACTGCCTCTGAGGTTTATGCCACAGAGATTTGTGTATACATGAGTTCTGAGCAAGGCTGCGTGCGTGTGTATTTACATACTCTGTTTAAACCCTGGTTGCAAAAACACTGCATTGTGTAGCTTCTTACAAGTGAACTTCACTATTTTTCTTTTTGCTCTGTTCTCTAGTTTATTTCTGAACAATTCGTACTAGAACCAGGATTTAATTTCTTGCCAGTATCAGAATGGTTCTGTAGACAGGTGCCTTTAAACAATAAACTTAGCCCTTTGTTTTCCAAATTATCCCTGCTTTAATTTATAGTGAAAGATTAGGTACAGAGGGGCTGTCGATTTACTTGCAGGAATCCACGTTTCCGTTTGCTGTGCCTCACCCTAAATTTGCTCACATCAGCAGTGATAAAGGACAAGACTCTTCAAATGGAAAACATAGTCAATGGGAAACAGTGTGTGTGTGTGTGTGTGTGTGTGTGTGTATTTTCTCTTAAAAAGAAAGAGAGAAATTGCATGCTCCACTCAGCTGCATGGGATTGTTACATAAGCGTTAAAGCCAGGAGTAAAACACTGCTCAGGGAAGGCTTGTAGAGAGGAACGCATGTTCAGTGTATAAAGTAAAATTGCAAAGAAACATAGGAACCTTACAGACCAGATTTTCCCATCTCTCTCGCTTTCTCTCCAGTTAGCCAGAATGGTGTAAAATGAAGGCAGCAACAATGTAGGTTTGTTGTGACAACTGGATAATGAGAACCCCTCTAAAATCCTGGACACAAGCTCGCTGACTACTTATTCATTTCATTAACCATTATTTCTTTCATTTTTTCCCAAAGTATAAGGAAATATTGAGACAACCTTTAAAGATAAACAACAGCTTCTAGGCTCTAACTGGAAGAGCTGAGAGAAATCCTAAAATACTCTCTGCCCTAGCCTGACAAGGTATTAATTTGCATGCAACTGTCTTGGTTAGGGTTTCTATGGCTGTGATAAAACACTATGACCAAAAGCAACTCGAGAAGGGGCAGGTTTATTTCATCTTACAATGCTCAGATCACAATGCTTCACTGAAGGAAGTCATGGCAGAAACTCAAGGCAGGAACCTGGAGGTAGGAACTGCAGCAGAGGAACACTCCTTAGTGGCTTGCTCCTCAAGGCTTTCCCAGCCTGCTTTCTTTTAGCAACTAGGGACACCTGCTGCCTAAGCCTGGTACCTCCCACAATGAGCTGAGTCCTCCCATGTCAATCATCAGCCAAGAAAATGCCAGGACAGACTTGCCCTCCAGCCAATCTAGTAGGACCATTTCCTCAGGTGATGTTTCCTCTTCTCAAATGATTCTAACTTGTGCGATAAAACTGGCCAGGCTACAGAGAAACCCTGTCACAAAAACAAAAACAAAAACTAGCCAGTACAGCAACCTACTGTACGAATAAGAAACCTGAGAACCAAAGGTAGGCCGTTAGCTCAATGACCTAAGACATCTACCAAGTAATGGTGATAAGACAGGAACTTGGCTTCCTTTAGGAACAATTTTTGTTAAATTTGCTGAAAGTCTTAGGCCAGTAGAGATCTGCTAAGAGTAATCCTTGGTCCAAGCAATCTTGCTTCTCATAGCCACCAGAGTCCTAAGAAGAAACATGCTCACATGCGCAGGTTAGGCCTGGTCATCACGGCTCAGAGAAAGAAAGCAATGATTGTTCAGAGTTGTTAAGACCCAGACTGAAGCTTCTCATGGGCAGTCCATCTCTCACACTGTGGTTCAGCAAAGTACCTTCCAGTCATCTTTGGATCTCTTGACTCAAAGAACAATTTTCTTTTGAGATGTTTTAGTGACCAGAGATCATTTCATATAAAAGAGAGGTCAAAATAGTCATAAGAAGTATGTCAATCATCCTTCCATCACTATAACAAAATACCTACTATAGTTAATTTATGATGAGAAAAAGATAGATTTAGAGATTGGAACATGTGATAGGGCAGATTTATTGCCTTGATCAGGATCCCAGTGGCAATGATGGGAAACACATTGCAGAGCAAAGTGCTCCCCTTGTGGCTAGAAAGAAAAAAAACTGAGGAGGAGGAAGCAGGGAAAGGCAGAGTTTTACTCCCCATCTGCAGGAACACACACTAGCTAAGGACTTCTCACCAGGCCCCACCTCCCAAAGGTTCCACAACCTGCTGATGGCCTCACACAGAGGACAACTGGTTAACTTGTGGGCCTTTGGGATACATTCAAGACCCAACTATTGAAGAAAGAATTTTTATTTAGAAAGAATGAGATTTGGAAATGGCACAGATGTTGTATGCCTTAACAAGAGTATGACTAGAGAGATGGGGGTGACATCAGCTAGCTAGGGTAAACTCCCTGTGACAACAAGTCCTCAAATACAAACATAAGAAATACCTACATGTTTCTCTATGGCAATCTGCTGTGCCAGTGTTACCATGCCAAGAATCAGCATAAATATTCTCAAAGGTGAAGCTCTTCTGATGTAAGTGGGATCTGGAATCCCAATTCTGAGAATCAACCCAGCAAATAATCTAAACTGCAGGCTGAAGAAATGCCAGAGAGCTGTCACTTCTCACCCATCAAGTTGCCTCCTTCATTCTATAATCATACGTTAGGAAGCATGCTACTTGTATGAAGGGAACAAAGATCACCGGCGTGGATCCATCCAGCAGCTAAAGATACCCATCCATTCACAACCCAGACAAATCGCCAAAATGAGGCCAAGGAAATGTCAGTCACCAGGTTTGTCAGTGGTTCATAATGGCACAGCCTCACCTAGGAAAGTCTCTGGGATGCTCAACTTAAATAGTGGACCCATGACTTTGACTGTAAAGGGAACACACCTATAAAGACAAAAGTAGTAGGGAGGAAAATTTCTCTAGAAGTCTACAAATAAGAGAAGGGTGTGCCTCGTGTAGAATCACCCCAGATGCCCCACAGAATCTGCAGAGGGGAAAGAAGATTTGTCCCGTCATGTTGTGAGGAGGAGCCAGAGCTCAGATGGGGAGGCAGTCTGACTCAGTCTCTCTACTCAGGGCTCATTCCTGAGTTGTGCCACACCCTGGCAGCTCAGGACCACAGAGCCTTTAAGTAACTTCCCTATGCCCCTAAGTTGAAATGATATATTTGAAAGCATCTCTCTTCCTTCACAGAATCCATCAGTGCCATGAGAATTTTTTTTATTTTGTTTGTTTTTCAAGACAGGGTTTCTCTGTGTGGCCTTAGCTGACCTGAAACTAGTTCTGTAGACCAGTTAGTTTGGCCTCTACCTCCCAAGTGCTGGGATTAAAGCCATTTGACACCATGTCTGGCTATTCTCTCATACTTTATTAATGACCTGAAACATCAAAGGAAAGAGTTCCATGTAGCCACAGGCACTGAGAACATGTCTGTGACATTAAAAAGATAGCTGTAAAAAGTAAGGGTCCTGAAATAGGACCTGCCAAGTCTACTCTTCGCTAGTATAAACAAGTCTGTATGAGTTCCACTCCCACATCACTGGATTAATAAATTAAGGCAAGTTTTGGGAGATGTGGAGAGGAGCTCATTTACAAAAGGAACCAGGCTTATTTTGGTTTTCAGCTCTTCTGCCATGAACCTAAGACCAAAGGAAAACTTCCAGGAACAAGTGAGGTTTGTCAGAAATGAGTCAGTTGTTTTCACAGCTTCACCAAAACTGTGGAGAAAGAAAAGTTCGTAGACCTTCAGCCCTCTTGGGAAGACGCCCCAGGTATCAACCATAAAGAGTGAGGCCAATTAGAGTCTTCAAACCCAGACTTCCCATGTGTCAAGCATCTGCTTCCATAATCCAGACACCCCTATAATGAAATACTCTCATCATAAAGTGACTCCTTCCAAGAGCCCACATCATCTGACATTGAATTCGTGACCACTCAGTAAACATCAGGACATGGCAACATTTTTCTATGGATTATTCAATCATATACTTTATAACACTATTTCTCTAGATCTTAAAAATCTCAAAGATGCCTGATATACAGTGTGCATATTATTTTATATTTAAAAAATAATATGGTTACTTTAGCTTGTGAAGTCAATACTCTTGAATTGAAATAAAGAATTCTCATCAATATCAATAAGTTCAAAGACAATTTTGGCTGATTCTTTGGGATTTGTGGTGAAAATATAAATTTTTCTGTGGTCTAGTCAGTGTCTATTTTATTTCTCATTGATTTTAGAGAACTGAACAAAATATCCCATCCCATCAGAAGAAATAACACCCAGTACAATGTACAGGAGTGAGAGACACGTAAGGCTCAGCAGGTTTACAACCACGCTAAGTTAGTTAGGCCATTTCATTAATAAAACAAAGGTTTTGATTTGAAACTATGAGCCAACTAGCTATTTTAAGATAATTTATTTCCTATGTACTTCTAACACTAATCTTTACATAAATTTCAGTATATATGTCAAAAAAGGAACTAACCAGAGAAGTGACTAGATCAGTGGGATTTTCCACCCACATTAGAAAAGAGGCTCTAGCCTCAGGAATGATAAGAATGCCAGTGTCACTCAAACCTGAGCAAATTATTAGGTTGAAAATACTACAAAGGTGGCAAACTGAAGGTATACCTATTAAAGTAGCTCCCACACTATTGTTTTGCTTCCCATGTAAACATGAAGACCTGGGTTCAACTCCCAGCACCCATGTAAGATTCAGTCATGGTCATATACATTTCTAACTCTATCTGTGGGTAAAGGAAGAAACAGGTAGATCTTCAGAGCTCTCTGGCCAGCCAGGTTAGCCAAATGTCAGCAGTGGTTTTAGAGGGAGAGCCTGCTGTTCAACCAGTAAAGCATTTGTTACAGTATCCTGAGCTCCATCACCATAAACCATGGTGGAAGGAGCTAACTGAATCACAGAAGTTGTTCTCTGACCTATACACACACACTAATAATAATAATAATAACAATAACAATAACAATAATAATAATAAATAACAATAATAGTAAACACATTTTTTACAAGATTAGAATATTTCACACATAAATCTGGGTTGCCTCTTGAGTTTGTGTCCTTTCTTTAAAAATCATCTGTTTCTGAGCCCCTTTGACTTTTCTGGATAGAGCGTGTACTTGCTGGCTTGCCTCTGTCTCTGCCACATATAGTGTCTTCTGCCCATCTCCATTCAATTACATACATTACCAGCTGAAGCCCCAGAAGGCACTTAGATTTGCAGTCTCCTAAAGCTCCTGTCTATAAATGACAATCAGCTGTGGACCTGAATAGTCTCTTTTGACAGAGAAAATTGTTCCATCCACTCATTTGGATGGTGTCAAAAACTGTCAAGGAATGATTAAAAACAAAAAGTAAGAGCTGATACATATTCAAGACTAAATCCATGAGCTCAAGTCTCAGCATTGGACTATATAACATATGTTAGGGATTCTTTTGGGATTCTTTTCAAGTACAAGGTAAATATGGGAGGAATGAACTAGACCTTACTTTACACAAGTAGAAATATGCAGGATGTATGTTTCACTTATTCCACCCACTCTGCCTACCCCAAATCATTCCAAGCTTACCAGTCACTTCAAGTACTGACCCAATTCCATTTTCCACTCAAGGGCATATTGTGTTTCTCTGTATGCATTTACCATTGACTCTGAGTCCCTGTATTTGCTCCCATCTGCTGCAGGAAGAAGCTTCTCTGATGAGGGCTGTATACGGCACTGTTCTATGACTCTATGAGAAAATCATTAGGAGTCATTTTGTCATTTTAAATACCAGTAGTATTTGGTTTTAGCCTAGGACTCTGGACTATCTAGTCTCTGGTTCTTGGTCAACCTTGCAGTGTCCAATATAGGTTCCATCTCATGGAGTGGTCCTTAGTCAAATCAGACATTATTTGGTTACTCCCACAAGCATTGTACCACCTTGCCCCAGCATATCTTGTAGGTAGGACAGCATTGTAGATTAAAGTATTTGTGGCTGAGTTGTTTGAATTTCTCTTTTAGTAGCCCTTAGAGTACCTTCCCATGCCAAAGACATCAGACCATAGGTGTGAAGGATCTATATAGGCGTCAGCTCCACCTTTTAAGGTTCAGTGAGTTGTGTGGGTACTGTCTTCAGCAATGGCACCTTGTTGTCAATTTGTGGATAGCAACCCACAGTCATGGCAACAGCCTAGGTTGTTTGGAGATTTCCATAGAATCCCTTTGGTCAAAAACAACTCAATTGGATATAACCCAGTTTCAGTTGGAATTCTGCTTCCCTCTTTATCTGGAGACTTCATTAGGATTGCTTTCATATATTTTAGGAAGTTCCCACTGCACTAGGTTTACATACAAACCCTCAAAAGCCCCTCAACTCTGTAGAAAGCTGCAAAAGAAGTTCATGGGCTAAAGAGAATCTGCTACACATTTATGTAGGCAAATACCACAGTCGTTCATATTTAAGCTTCTTCTCTAACCGTATTCAGTCACTACAGAAATATTGCATCTGCTCCCTGATGTAGATGAAAGTTTCTGTCCTGCCCAGTTCCACGGTCATTCAGTCCCAGAGAAACACACAGCGGCTTATATTAATTATAAATTGTTTGGCCTATTATTCAGACTCATTACTATTTCTTCCAATGTAAATTAACTTATAATTCTTATGTATGTTTAGCCATGTAACTTGGTATCTTTTCTCAGCAAGGCATTATCTTGCTTCCTCTGCTTCTGGATGATGAATAGGTCTCTGCCTTTCCTCTTGCCAGAATTCTCCTAGTCTGTTTGCACCACCTATACTTCCTGCCTGGCAACTGGCCAATCAGCATTTTATTAAACCAATATGAGTGACAAATCTTTACAGTGTACATGAGTACTATCTCACAACACCCTCCACACGATCATGGAGGTTATACAACAAGGTACTATTATACCTCACTCTTTGAACTGCTTGTTTCCAAATACATGTAATCTATTTTGTGTTGATTTTCAATCAAGTAGAGTCCCAAAAGTTTCAGGATGAAGCTCAGCCAGTTACAGAATGTAAACAATTGAGACCACAAATAGCATTATACCTTCTTCAAAACTTGGGCTGGCACGAAGGCATGCTGAAGGACAGCACTTAAAGAGAAAAATGCAAATTTTGGAGCAAATGCTGCTTAGCATTGAGCCTGTCCACTTGTGAGACCTGAACAGCCAAATACAAACCTGGTCAGTGTTAGTTGTGGAGGGCCTTCTCCAAGCTTAAGATCACACTCTTTGTAAAGCAGAATTTAATATTTGCCAAGCCAGAAGATAAGATGGCCAGAAAATAGCCTCAGAATTTTGATGGTGGCGTTTAAGATTATGCAAATGCTGTCTTTGTATAGCACCCATACTGAAATGAAATTTTCTGAGATAACATTTGGAAGACCTCACATGCTGTTCCTCTATGTGCCAAGCTTGATATCCATAAATAGTCTCTGCAACCTTGAGTGTTTGGCTGAGCAAATATTCATAACTTTAAATGCCTCACTACTGGTGTGCTAAGTGTGACAAATCATATAGAAGTTATTTTTCCTATACACTGTGAAGACTTAACAATATATACAAATGCTACTGGCCTACCTCTTCTACAGCAGCTGTAGATAACGTGATGACCTGGTGGGGTGATTTTGGAACCAATCAGTCTGAAGTTGTACTGGTTGTCTGATTTTGGCCTACATAATCTGTGTCTCAATTTCCTCATGCAAAATTGGTATTAAAATAACAAAGCAATTTGTCAGGCTATGGTGAAGATTAAGTGAAATAATATATGAAAATTATTCCACAGTGATTAGCACATCTAATATGCTCTCCTAACTATTAATTTCTTAGTATCTTCCAAAAAGTATGGTATGCTTGCTTCTGAAGAGCCATCAGGGACTTTCACTAGGCTTTTTATTGAATCAGAAGGGATTTCTACTGATTCTGAGGCAGGAGTCCACTGTCCTTCTTACCAGCTCAGTAGCAGGGAGGATAGAAATACACTTGGTTAGATGTTTGTTTAGCCTCCTTCTTGTCACCAGTCATTGGTAATGGAGAAACAGAGTCCACAACTTTCTCTGTCTTCAGGAGCTGCTATAACAGATCCCCACACTGTTGGAGGTAGCAGCCAAAGGGAAGAAGAAAGAACTGAATGAGGCTGTCTTCAAAGGGGATGAACAGCTCTGGTAACAAAACTACCTGGCAGTAAAAGTGCCCATCAGGGATGGAAAAGTGGACTGTTGAAAGTAAAGCAGCCACGCATGCATTAATATTGTGGAGCATGTGAAAAGTGAGAAGGTTCAAGGTTCAGGAGAGCTGGGTCACAATCTCCTTTTCCATCTCATTCCTAGGGTTCTATCCAACCAGTAAACGGCGGAGCGGCAGCAGAGGTGTCCAACCTCCATAGCTGCCAAGGATTGCCTGCAGGCTGTATAAATATTATCTCAAATAGATTCTTGAGCCATGTTCCAAGGGGAAGCGCTCTACTGAGGACACTGGCACCATCCTCTAGCTGGAATCCTCTCTGTCAACAGACTCTAAAAGTACAGCCAAAAGGATGAGTGTGACTTTTTGTCTACTAAGCAGGCCTTTTTGTTCTATATTTTGGAAGCTACTCCCCTTGTGTTCAAGTTAGAATGCAGCTGGTCAACACTGTGCAATTTTCTTTCCAATAAGGAAGAATAACTTTGTGGGTTCTATATTGCGGACAAGACTCTTTTTGCTCCCTATCCATGTACATGGCTTCTGCATAGTATCCTTAACTCTCACAGCCTGGAAGTTCATAAGCACTAGGTACTTTGAAATAACCAAGTTTATACTCTTCTTCGTAATGAAGCATAGGTGACCATAAATGTCACTAACACACTAATTGTCCACAAACCTCAAAGAAGCATGAGGTCCTAGAGTGAAGTGGTAAAGTACACTGTAGAGAAGTTTCTTTTACTTGTATTTGTATTAGTGCATCAGGGAAAATAAAATTATGTATGAATGAGTATATGTGTGAGTGTCTGTGCATGTATACAGTTCCAGGATATTTTATTTTGAAAACTTCATGCCTCTTTCTAGTTTTCCAAAACTGAAGTAATTTTTTTATGAATCTGGCAAAAGTTACTTGTGCTGTTGCTGAGTTTGAACTCAGAGTAGAGAAAGACCTTGATGACAACTTGAGTAGTATGTGCTAATAAATCACTCAAGTGGGTTGGAATTGAATAAAATAAGTAACTGGCTTAGTCATAGAGTTAAAAGCACAGCACTTCCTACTCTGTGCCCCATTCAACCTCTGTCTGTTGTCCCCATTATAAGCCTCACTTGATCTCCAGTGAGACCTATCCCATCTGTCCATTCTCTCGGTATGGACACTCAGCTAACTGGCTTGAGCAGATTTACTTTTGTATTTCAATTTTCCCCAAAAGCACAATGCTTGCAAAATATGCTAGGGCAAGGGTGTAAATTTTAAGTAATAAGTACTAGAACATTTGAATCGATGAAAGTCAGATGGCAAACAGAGCTCTGCCTTGAGCATGCATGTACTGTGAATTGGTGACTTTAGGATCTGGGTTGGCCCTGAGCAGAGGCTCTGGTGTGTCCATGGGATGCTGCTCATATTAGTTCTTATCATATCTGGTCATCCTCCAGGGAAAGAAAATTCTATATTAAAAGTTGCTGTTGTATGGGAAATCCTAGTACCACTAAAGATGAGAGAATTTGAGTGGCTTTTGTTTCTTTAATGAGCTAAAAATGATCAGACCAAATGGTTGAACCTAGAAACATGCCTTCCCATCTCATCTACTGTTCTCTGGGCTCAGTCATGTGTGTTATCTCCATTATAAAATAAGGATACATGTGCCAGTCTGTCTCATGGCCTGACATACCACCTCCAATCTCAGGGGTTATTAGCAATGATTCTGTGAGTCTGCCAGGTCAATGTACCTAACCTCTGAGGTTACTTAAAATCTTTACTGGAGACTACTAATCCAAGATAGTCTTATTCACATTTCCAATGATTATAAGGTTGGCATACAGGAGCCTCAGTTGGCTTGAACTTTCCTGAATGAGCTAACCTAGGCTTCTTCACATGGGGTCTATGGATTACAAAACATAATAAGCAATGTCAAACTTCAGTGATCCAGTGAGAACAAACATGTCAAACTTCTCACTCTCTGATTTGCTATTGGCCAGTGGCTAAAGGAAGTCACTTGCCCAATTTAGACTCAATGTAGGGAGGTGTGTCATAAAGCCTGGATCCAGAGGTGCGTACACAAACCTGAGGATCTTTAAAGCAACAAGACAGACTAATAGAATGAGAATTCCATTCAGACAGGTGGCTTTTTTCCTTCCTTTTTTTGTATTTCACTGAGAAAACCTTCAGTGGGAGTTTGCATTATTTGTTATTAAGTTTTGATCAATTTTTGCTTCTGTGCATGGCCCTTGTGTTACAAGATTTCATGTCACTCTAAAGACCTAAGAAAAAGAGAAATGTTACTTTAAATTGAATAGGCAGCATTCACAATAGATAATGAAGCCAGGAAGATACACCGCATGGACAGCAGATGAAGTTTACACAAGCAGGCTTTTGAACCATGATACAGAGCCAGCAGGACAACTAGGAACCCCTGCCCAGGGAGAGTCAGTTTCCTCACCCAGAAATCAAGGGATTAGTGCTCAGTCTTCATCTATTTCTTGTGTTCTGCAACTGTAAGACATTTAGAGTGCACAGAATTGCACTAAAACTGATTCTATGATCCAGGAAACATATGGATGTATCATACTTTGATTAAAAAAATATTGACTTTGGCAAGTTCGGGTTAATATATTATACTTGTGTCAAAGGAAATTAATGTCTATTTTTTATCTACGAACAAAGTAATGTTTATAAGATTCAAGCTAGTGATGGAAATGAGTCTGCCTCTTGTCCTAATAAATGCCATTATATAGAGTGTAATATTGTTATGGGTCATCATCCATCATGCCTGGGTATTCTTTGATTTAAAACAAGGGTATTATACTCTTAATTCATCATCCAGTTACCTTTCCTTCTGAGGGAGAGATAGGAAACATTTCTTATTCTTTTGGGGCTATTAGTGCATGAAATAGTATATTCATTACGTAAGAACAGGAGCTTTTAAGCTATCAATGGAATCTTGTTGTCTGCTAAAGCTCATGTACTGCCTTGTTGTATGGGTACAAAGTGATTCAATGCAAGATATCATTTAATCCTCCAAGCAAAGCAGTTGTATGTTTTTCTGGCCTGCTTGCACTGTTGACGTTTTTTATTTCCTTTTGTTTTCCTCTGGATTTAACTCTGTTAGATGAGACTCTTTTAATCAAGGGACTCAGAAAGAATCAAAAGCTTTATTGACAGGAATGGCAAAGGGGTGACTCTAGCCATCGTTTTCCCTGAAGTAGAATTAACATCCACAGTGCACAGGTAGCTGTTGGCCTCTGGACACCGAGCACCTGAAAGACATCATTCTCAGTAAGGCATAGGTGTTCAGGGTCAGGATGCTCCTCATTTCCACTTGTCCACATTTATATTGAGTCTAAAGGCTTGTAGTTTTTCAAATAGATGGGGAAAAAACAGAAAGTACAGTTAAGGAAGCTGAGAATTTTAGTGGTAAGACAAAAATCTGTGAGCAGAAAGAAACTTCCAAGAGGGCTGCTGTGCCTTTCCTGTCTCTCTCATTACTCAAATTTGACTACTAAGGTTCTCCAAGCAACCCTACACCACACACACACACACACACACACACACACACACACACACACACACA
>LOJH01000731.1:6692-42194 GCA_001685095.1 Ellobius talpinus
CTTTCTTTCTCTCTCTCTCTCTCTCTCTCTCTCTCTCTCTTTCTTTCTTTTTCTAGCTAGCTTGCTATAGATTTTTTTCCTTCAGTTTTATTTCTCTAGAGAACCCTGGCTAATACAATGCCTAAAGAATTTTATTTTGAAAACCAATTTATTATTTTTATTGTATATGTGTTTGCTATGTATGTGAGTGTGTATGCTTAAGTGTGCATTTGAAGGTCAAGGAACAATTTTGTTTAATCCCTCCAGGGATTAATCTCAGGTTGCTCTGCTTGCAAAGCAAGCTCCGATAGCCATTGTGCTATTGCACCAGCCCCATATGCCTACTTCTAATTCATAAGTGCAGTTATTGCTTTTTTATACATCCTTGGCTTTCTGGTCTACTCATTATTCATGGTCATGTTATTTTTATGTGGTGGCTTGTCTGTTCTGAGTTGTAGTTGCAGATATATAAGTGGGTAAGATTCATGTTGACTTAGCTTTCATGATTTATTATATCGATGCAACAGCATATTGCCAGAGAGAAGGGAAACAGCCTTTCCTAGATGATGCACTGCATTCCTAACGTATGCTGCTAATGCTTTTCTTCCCACTACAGATGGGACAGGCTGCTCATGCTCTGGCAGTGACCTCTATGTTAGCCATGCCTTAGCTGCTATGATGGTTCTTTGTGCAAATATTTTCTCAACCTTCCATTTGTCACAAGTAGCTCAGTGTTATCCCGTGAGGAATAGATTTATGACCCTGTAGCATTAGCAGAGAGACTAGGATGATAACGTGTTCCAGCTGTGTTTCCTGGGGTTGGCTTTCCTTTGCGGGCTCGGGCCTCTCTAGGCAAGAAGAAAATGAGTGACAAATTAAGTCGATTCTCTATCCCGCGTGCTGGCATGGCTCCGAGAAGACTGATCTGAAGTTAGATTGAGAGCATCTGAAATGTCTTTGGGTTTTCATCACCTAAATGTTACTGCCACGTCATGAGGCTGCTCGTATGCCAACAAGGAGGCCGCAAGTTGGAAGGTAGAGGGGCTTGATAGAAAGCTATCCCCATTTAAAGTTAATCCACACTTTCTCACTATAGGCTCCTTTTTCTCACATTCTCTTGAAGGGTATGAAGGCCAAGCGAGTAGGTGCTTAATGGCAAGAAAATGCTTCCAGAGTGATTTAAAACAATAACTGGAAGTTGAAATTACTCAGTAACTTATAAGATGTTTCCTTGGCTCAAACCAGTTCTGAGATTTCATTTCCATCTTCTTTTTTTTTCCTTTGTGAGCTTTTCAATGCTTGTCTGTTATCCTGTGGGGAAAGAAGAAATACTAAATACTAGAGTAAGAATTGCATCCCCCACTTTGTGAAATCCACTGCTGATATTTATGTATTTTGGTGAGTGCTGTTTGCTGGGGGATCTCTGCCATACATTGTGAGCTGCATTTTGACAAGGGCCTGTTAGTGGAGTGCAGGGATGCTGGCATCCAACTGTGTCTGCAGAAATGGAATTAGATTGGGAAGAGATTACAGATTAAAGAGCATCTTGGGTAAAATCAAGCATGAGGACAGGCATGGGGAACTATGGTCAATTGGATTTGATTGATTTTAATGTGCCTGATGGAACCTTGGGGTTTGGAAATTACTATTTTTTATTTTTGGCATAATAATCAACTAGTCTTGACTATTAAGGAGAGATTTTAAAAGCATATGCTAGTTAGATGGCTGCTTAGGGGATGTAGCATAAGTTAAAAGAATAGATGCATTGAGAGCTAAGGAAGTTTGGGACAAGATTTCCCTTGAGGTGTAGTTAGATAAGACAAAAGTGGACAGTATAGATGTGGAGAACTTAACGTGTTAGTGGTAGAGGAGATCAGACTAGTATGAGCACAAATAATTATCAAGTAAGAATAATCACAATGAAAGAGCATTTGTAAGTGTAGAAGGTGGAAGCCTGGGGAGATGAGGGAGGTGGGAAGGGAGAGAGCATGAGTTTGTAAATTATACAGATTTAGATTTAGAGAATCTCACATTAGGAAGGTGAGAGTTTTTTTTTCCTATAATATTCCTCCCTTAATAAAGAGTCCTAGGTTGGAGAATAAGATTGTTTTGCACTTAAGTCTTTGTCCACATGTTTAACAAGTACACATGAGGCTATAAAATGTTCTATATGGATTTGATTAGGCTATGTATAAGTCTGTGCATGCTTTGAAGCAGAGAAGATAAAATGCTAATTTATAAATATTAATTTGAGGGGCTAGCGAGATGTCTCAGCAATTAGAGCACTCCGCGCTTTTGCAGAGGACAGAGGTTCAGTTCCCAGCACCAACAGGGTGTCTCACAATTGCCCTTATCTCTAGTTCCAGGAGATCTGACCCTCTTCTGACCTCAGAGGCCACCAATCATGTATGTTGTGCATGGAAAAATTCATGTATGTATATGTACATGCAGGAAATACTCATACACATGAAATAAAAGTAATAAATCATTTTTGAAAAGTAATATTGACTTAAGGAAGTACAGTGCTGTGCTGAACCGTTTTGTTTTGGCTCCTCCTGTGGTGATGGTGGGGCTTTGGAGATCAGGTGTGTAGGGCTGGCTGAGCTGAGTAGGTTTCGGAGGTTCTTCAGTGAAGCATAACATGGATCACCTGAAGAGCTTGTTAAAATTAAATACCTTTTGAGGTTCTGGTTTTGGAAGGAGGGACAGAGAACCAATTTTAATCTCGGAAAATAGTTGTGGCAGTTCTGAGGTAAATGAAGACAGTTTTAGAGGAAGGTACTAGGATTGTCATAAATGGAGAGACAGAAACTATGGAGTAATTTTGCATGCAGGCAGTGGATTTAGTGTTGGAGAGTGGCCTTCCTGTCCTACAGTGGAGTTAGTGTTAGTGGAGAGTGACCTTCCTGTCCTGCAGAGGAGTTAGTGTTAGACAGGTGGAGAGTGGCCTTCCTGTCCTACGGTGGAGTTAGTGTTAGTGGAGAGTAACCTTCCTGTCCTGCAGAGGAGTTAGTGATAGTTGAGAGTGACCTTCCTGTCCTGCAGAGGAGTTAGTGTTAGACAGGTGGAGAGTGGCCTTCCTGTCCTACAGTGAAGTTGCTCAGTTAGCCAAGCAGAAAGAGCTGTCTGGTAAAAGTAGATCTTTTTTGTTGAGCTGGGTACATTTGTCTGAGTATGGGTGACATCCAAGAGGAGGATATCGCAGAGAGAACAAGCACATGGCCTTTTCTTCTCATTACCTCAGAACATTGGGGCACCTATGGATTTCTCTAGTGAAGTTCATTTAACACAGCTTCATTCTTGTTTCTTTCTAAAAGATCATTGACATTCTTGGCTTATTTTCTCAACTTTTGGGAAATGAACATATATGCCTATTGGCAGTCACCTGGTCTTGACACGGCAAGTAGTAATGTCACCTATTCTTGATGTCTGTTCAGACTGTCCAATAGAGCATATTAAAATAATTCTCAACCAAATGGAGTGCTACTAACCATCACAGTGATTTCTGACCATAACACTGTCTTATTTGGCTCTGTGCCCTGTATTTCTTCCTGTTTACATGTAGAATTTGGCATCTCATCTGTCCACTTTGTCACTGATCCTAGTCCTCGTGTGTGTTTGAGACCCTCAAAACACTTTTCACATAATCTTATCTAGCATTTTTACATTTTCAAAAGTTAATTCTACTTTTTCTTAATTTGGAAAACATATACTTCTTTGCACCAGTTAAAAAGTGTAGATATACAAAACTTGTTGTCTCTAAATCAAATAATCAGTGAGATTGTATTTAATCCTCAAAATTGCAATAAATCACAGTGATAGAGGAAGTTTAGTCTAGTAGCTCATTCACAGATGAAGAAAAATCTGGTAGATGGAGACCCTTCGTCAAGGGCAAACTTTATAAAAGTTAAACATGTCTGCTCACCTCTGGAGAAGCTGGCTGTCTTTGAAACTGCACTGCACGAGTGGGTGAGGCCTAATGCAAAGCAACTCCTTCCTAAACACACTCAGAAATGCGCAGGCTGTGTTGAATCCCCTGCAACCTCCGCTCTATACAGATAGTTTCCAGCACATGAGCTGCTCATATTTCAGAAGTTTATGTGTGAGGCAGCTGCTTGGAACTCAGGACCCCCTCACCCCCCCTTATTGAAACAGTATAAAGAATATTGGCCGTGTTCCCAGGCCAACTCACAAACTTTTTTTTTAAAACCCAAAATGTACTTTTATTAACTGTACAGTTTTATTTTATTAAGTTGACAGTTTTGTTTCTGTGAGAAAATACATTTAAATCATTTGAAAAAGACGGGTTGTCTGTTTATGCTTATCTGGCTGGAGTCTTCCTAGAAAATATCACTGGGTATTTTGGAAGCCAGAATTTATTTTATACTTGTAATTAGTTCTTTTTTCCCAACTAAAAAGCAGTAAATTGTAGGTTCATGTGTGTTGATTGTTTCAGAAGGTGACCTCAGTTTCTTTTCTTGGTCTTTTTATCATCTCTTCCTGTAAGTTAGAGGTTGTTTGTATAAATTTGGCCATGAAATGGCTAGTGTTCCTATATTCTAGAACTTGAATTAATTGGTAATTTTGTTTTATGTCTAAAAAGACATTGACTTAAAAGTCATCTGTTTTTTAAACAATAAATTGTTATTTCACAAGGATGCTGATGATTGGTGTTATACAGGTCAAAATCTTGAAATGTTAAATAAATTATCAATGAGATAAATGTATATGTAAATAATTATAGCATTATAGATTGTACTTTGTCTTTTGCAGACTGAGACTGCTCATTTCATTTTCTGGCTGCCCAGACCCTAATAATCATACAGAAACTATATTAATTACAACACTGACAGATGTCTCAGGCATATTTCTACTTAGCTCTTACATCTTAAATTAACCTATTTCTATTAATCTATGTATCACCATGAGGCTGTCAACTACTGGTAAGGTTCGGCATCTCTCTCCTTTGGCAGCTACGTGGCATTGCTCTGACTCTGCCTACTCTTTTTCTAAAGATCTGTTCAGATTTCCTGCTTGGCTTTGCTCTGCTAAGTCATTGGCCGAAACAGCTTTATTCATAAACCAATAAAAGCAGTACGTACACAGAAGGACATCCTACATAAGTCTTAATTTTGTAGAATTGTAGAACCACACAGATTGAATTGCCTGTTATTTTATGAATATGCTTTATTATTAAATTGTATTTTGTATTGGTTGGTTATGCCTTACCAATTTTAAGTTTAAAACATCCTGTTTAGGACTGATAAGAACAAGCCAAGTACAGTGGCCTTTGTCTGCAATCCCAGTACTTAGGAGAAGGGGGCCAGAGAATCAAGTGTTCAAGGTCCTCCACAGCTATGTAATGAGCTCCAGCAGAGCTGGGCTAAATGAGACCCTGTGTTAACTCTTTGTTGCTGTCTCTCATCCCCCCCAAAGTAAAACTTAAGGCTCTCTTAGGTTGCTCTTTTTATAGAATGCTATATCTTGATGGGATTGCTATTGCCTTGGAAGGAATTAAGGATCGGAAACCTCTTATTAATTTAACCATCTACATTACTTTTTATTTATTTAATATTCATTATAATATGGTTGTCTTCAGGTTTGGAATGTTATAGTCACCAAACAGACATGGTCACTTCATATGTCATATTCTTGCTAATAAAAATACAGAGACTAAATCATAATGAAGAAGTGTGTGGAGATATTTTGTAAAAGTTGATGTAACTTAGTCAGTAGATTGATTGAAACTAGGAGAATCCAATAAGTCAGAAGTCAAAGCTGTGTTTTGGGTCCAAACAACTGGAGGCTTGTAGTTATCTTTCTTTACTGTGAGGAAGATTGTAGGAGATGGAGGCTTGAGGAGCAGGGGGCTGGAATCAAACACTTGTTTTACATATTGAATTTGAGATACTTGTTGGAATTGAAATTGAATGTTCAGTAAGCATTAAGGAAACAATTCTGCGTTATAAAGATTGACAGGAAGACTTTGAAGGCAGAAGTCCTGGTATAGATAATTCGTTATCAAAGGTGGAGAGTTAAGGAATCAGCAAAGGAGACCAAGCAGAGCAACCCCTTATCATCCAGGAGTGCTAAATGGATGCTGCCCTGCAAACCAAGATTAAACATGTTTCAAGAAAATGGGAACATTGATTCCTTAAATGCTGTGCATTATTGAGCTACTATGAGAATTAACCATGGTAGAGGCCATTGAAGGCATTGTGATGTCTGATTAGAGTTGTTTCTATGAACAGAAGTTTGTCACAATGTAGGCAGTGGAGGACCTCAAGTTTATGGGTCATATTTCCTGTTTCAGGCAAAAGTTGAGGAAAGAGGGGAGATGGATCAGATCAGGAATGATAGACCTTGCAGAGAAAGTTGGCTTAGGCATGTGGGATAAAGGACGTCTTGGAGGTAGTTTTAGAGCATGTTTGTAAATGTGAAAGACTAAGCAAGACAGGATGATTGAGCATCTGGTCAAAATGGAGAAGTTCATGGTCGTCATCCTGACCTGGGCAATAAAGTGGTTGTGTAGGACATTTTGCTAAGAAATAATCTAGAAGGAAGTGTTTCACTTTCTGAGATCCAGTAGATATGGAGCCTGTATGTTTTTAATCAAATTGTGATTATGGAGCATAGTGAGTTTTTATGTTGCACATAAATGCTTATGGAAGAATAAATGTTTGATAGACAGTGCATGTTACAGACTTTCCCTTCAGCAGATTTCTGAAAGCCCGATAAATCACTGCAGGTGTGAATAGTACTTCTCCTATGCCCTTCTTTCCTTAGAGGCTTCTTTATACTTCTGCATTGCAACTATTTCCTCAAGATGTTTCCTGTCTTGATTTTTTTTTCTTGAGTGCTTTCCCCCAAACAAACACCAACTATATTTAGAATGAAATAGTGACAAAGTACAAGAGGAGTCTGAATACTACAACTTTTCTACATTTCTGGAAATTCTAGATGGAGTTATTTTTTATTATTATTTTGTCATAGATATATTCAGAGTAGTATTTCCTCTTGAGACATCAGAATTTTTAATGGAAGACTTGACTTATTAAATTACATTTATGGAGCTTTCTGAGCAAATTCTCAAGCGACAGTCTGTTTACTATTAGAATTTACTTGTTTGAACAAACTCCTATGTGTTTATAAGTCAAATCAAATTTGTTTGTAAGTCTACCACATCTATGCAATTCCAGATCACAACTTCATTTTTCAGCAATAAATTCCATTCTCTTCAGTTTAATAATGAATAGGCATATTCTGTATTGCTCCATCAATGTGTACTAATAAGGTAGTATGGTCACAGAACTCTCCCTTCATGTGAATTTTGTTGGAAATTTCCAAATGGGATGAGTACATATCTCCCTTATATTTTAGCGCAACATAATGAGCACTATTGGTAAATGCTATTTAGCAAATGGATGCAAAATTCTGGCAGGAATTTTGGTTATTTCTACATAATACAAACTTCATTTTAGTTTTTAGAGAACTGTTTTCATTTGACTTGTAATTACTAGTAATCTTGTTACAAAGGGCACCCCATGGAAGATCCCACTGGACCTTGTACAGAGTTATTACTTCTTAATTTTCCACAAGTAGTATATTACATTCTTCCTGGTGGCTTAGGTGGAAGAGGAAGATTTGTTACTTAATTTTTTCTTGAATTGTCACTGTCTTCTGAACTTTTTTGTTTTTCTCAGTGCTTTCCTCAAAATAAACTTAATTACTTTCTAGGATGAAGAAATGATATAAGGGGAAAAGAACAGTTGTGTATATAACTCCTGTTGTTATTAACTTGTTTGCTTTGTTTTGCTTATTAATATTTACCTGTGAAGATTAAAATAGTAGATCTGAAAATTCATACACATTGTAAATTTATGACCTGACCATTAGTCTAAATGTCTAGATTAAGCCTTGTTTAGGAGCTTACCACAACTTGTAATTCACAGAGAAATTCACTCTACACCCCAACTTAGTCACGTTTATATCTGTGTACGTTTGTTACTAGTCCTAATCATTTTATGTGGTATATGTAGAGATAAGTTTCATTAAATAAAATTTATATTGTACAGGGTATTCTGTTGCTTTCTTCTCTACTCTGTTAGAGTGTGACACATAACCTAAGTTTGTTTCTTAGCATCGACTAGGCATAGCTTTTCCTGGTCTAGTATATTTCCACGGTCTCCCACACCTGCGGGAAGTTTTATTATAACATTTTACATGAAATTAACTTGTTTTTGGTTCTTATGTGATTAGTAAAAGTAATGAGTATTACTCAAAGTCCACTAGTCTTCAGCATCCGATAGTGTAATGTAGGCATGAGATGCAGTCATTTATCCTTTCATCTGGTCAATTTTGCATGGCAGCAGTGTGTCAGGTTCTAAACTGCTGTTTTATATTCAACATAAAAAAATAGGAAGTGAACTCTGCTTTCCAAAGTTTTCAGTCTGGTGGAAGACGTCATACACAAGCAGATAAATAGTTTGAATTGTTGTTCACCTGTAGTGGCGAACAGAATGAGGTGGGGTTGCTCACAGCTTTGAATAGTCTCATTTGTGTGTAGCTGAAGGGAGAAGATGCAAGTCGGTATTATGTTTTGGTCTTTCTTGTAAGCCATCCTTCCCCTTGTCAATGGGGGGTGTTCTCAACTTGAGTGAATCTTTGGAGGGAGGGAGGAAGTCCACTGTGTGGGTTTTGAAAAAGATCATTAATTCATTTCCGTTGCCTGTTTAGGATTAGTGTTACATAGGTATGTGTGCACGTGTGTGTGTGTGCACGTGTGTGTGTGCGCACATGTATATCCTATTATAATTTTCTATTTTTGGTCTTTTCAAACTAATGTCTGTATTTTCTCAGTTGTGAATGGAAATTGAGGCTGCTAGAAACTTAAGTTTTTATTACCAGCTTATGTTGTTATTGTCATGGTTGGGTATTTGCTCCAATTTTTCTCCACTTCTCTCTATAAAATGGAATTTTAAAGACTATTAAAAGATAAATCTTTATTTTGAAGGAGATTTGGCAGATGGGAGATGCTTTTTCCCCTTCCTCAGGCATTTGTATATTTTATTATTGTTTTCCAGGTTTCTTCTTATCTTACATATATTCAGATCCCTGTTCATATTTCCAGCTTAATTCTCCTGGTAAAACACCATGTCCCTTGAAGTACAGTTCCTTTCTCATCTTAAATTTTCTCAGTAATAATAATAATAATATATCTTAAAAATAAGAAAATAGTCCTCATGTGTATGTCAAACTTGGTTTGATTTAAAAAGCAGTTATGGGGATATTTACAATTGGTGGGTCACCAACTTGTTACTCTGGATTCTCTTGGGTAAGGAGGCCAAGGAATTTGTTGTCTGTGTTTCCACATGGGAAACTCTTACCTTCTGATATTTGGCCTTGGTCACAACTAAAATACCAGGAGATGCTGGTAGAAGCAGATGTTGGGAAGATGTGGATATTCCAACTGTGTAATTGGAAGCCATGAAGATCACTTAGTTGTCCTGAACAGATAGAAAAGCAAGACCATTAGGGAACTTTTGCAGTTTGATAGGATTTCCATATCCTAGTGCTTATTTTAGACCTAGATGATTAAACTATATAAGAAATCCTAGCATTTTTTATAAGGGTCTACTGTGTCGGACACGTTAGATAGTTTTGTAGATCTTCTCAGTTAAGTTTCTGAGCAGTGACAGCAGTGTGAATTTATGTAATGAGTGAACTGTGTGCTGAGGCAGTTCTGGCAGATCTGTTTAGGCGAAAGAGGGTAATCTACAAGAATTCTGAATATAAAGACACAATTTGATTGTCTGAATTTTGTTATTATTAACTTATTGGAAGAAACAGGAAAATGAAATGAGAAGATAAGTTTATTTATAAAGAATGAAATTAAAACTGATGAATCAACTGTACATAGAGAATAAACCACAGCTACATTCTCATAGATAAAAATAATGGGTCTTACATTGAATATATACTGAAGATTTTATTTTACTATTATTAATGAATAGATAATAGGTCCATAGATATCCAAGGAATATAAATTTGTGTATAGTAAAGAATAATGAAATGAATGTACAGAGGCCATGAAATTGACTTTATCCACTGTTTCTGTGGACTGAACTTCCTGGGAGAGAGGAGTCCTTCCTTCCTCTCTTCCATTTACTTGTTTATTGTGATGCTAGGGCCAAATGCAGGCCTCCTGCTTGCTAGGCTAGTGTTTTAGTGCTGAGCTGTAGGCTCAGTCACCAGACTTTTCTTTTGTGTTCAACTATAAGAATGATCTGCATTGCTCTCAGCTCTTCTCCAATGACTCTGAAGCTCTGCGGTGGGTTGGGACAATGGAAGGCTGCTTTAAGGTGACAAGGAAGACACTTCTTGTTTGGTATTTGTCCTTCTCTTCCTCCTGTGGCTCAATGTTGTGTTTTTCTGATAACACATAGTATATTCTTTCTCTTTTTACATAGAATCTGCTACAGAACATGTCTTAAGGTAGTATTCATCTTTTCCCAAGTCTTCCAAGTGATTCTGGTGTACTCTGAAGTCTGAGAACTACTCTTTTAATGCAGTGGTGAAGAGGTTGAGCATATATATTATAGCTCATGTTTTCTTCTCTCTACACATTATCTTGTAAATAGTCTATTCATTATTTGAAAAATTTAGTTCAGATTGCTTTCATTGACTATAATTAAAATAATTTTTAGTTAGCGTACAAAATAATGGATTTTGTTCTGACATCTTCATACAAGTGTTATTGCCTCTAGGCATAATAATATTTAACTCTTTTATAGACCGGAGAAGTTGTATATACATCTAGACAATAAAGTAATTGTGAATTTTGTGACATAATTATTAAAAATGTGCTTCATAAAATATTTGATTGATTAGATGTTAATATATCTAGTTTAACTTTTAGTGGGGTTTTCTGAAATCATGCTTTGTGCAGAAGAGGGCCTGGTTATTTAGGAGGCCATGGGATATGAAAGAGTGCTGGATTTAGGAAATGGCTCTCGGTTCATTCCCCTTTACAACCCCTACTTCATGATGATAGTGAAGGCATATGATGATTAATACTTTTGTGATATCAAGAGCCTGCTTTCTGGTACTCAGCTTTTTTTTTCTTTTCTAGGTACAAAATCAGAATGATAGAACCAAGTAGTGAACAAAGTTGTTTTAAGCATTCAGGTAGATCAAAAGGAACTTTGGTTATCACACAGTGGAAACATTGTATGTGTGTGCTAATTCAGAGCCTTTTACTGTATGTTCTTCCTCATTTCCCCCTTTGCTTTTCAATGCCTGATTGGTAATAGCTTCTTCTTTAAAACCACTCTATTGAAATACAGTTGACCACTAATACACTGTATGTGTATAATGCGTGCTAATTAAAAGTTAGTGCAGAATTTGTCCCCCATGGGATTATCAAAGCAATCATCTTTTCACCCCAAATTTCTTTGAGCTCTTCTACATATATTTATACTTAGGTTTGGTACATGGCCAGTCACATAGAGGGAGATTTCACAGAAAGAATAGATCTAAGGGTGAACTGGAAGGCACTGCCATGACTTACTCTTCATGTTTTTCTCAGGGTGTCCTGTCTTTATTCTTCCCTTTGTACAGTACAGCACAGATGCCACAGATGTGCTAGAGAAACAGGAAAGGAAGTCAGAGTCAGCGGTGACCTTTGCTCATACCAAATTGCCATGCTCTGGGAGACCGTTCAGAGTTAAGGGATAGCTTTGAGACCTTCCCTTTTATGTATAATGCTATCTGTAGGGATTTGGTTTTGTATGTACAAATAGTCTTTAATGGATTTATTTATGAATTTTTGATTTTACTGTGGTAGGAGAGTAATACCAATTCAGTAGAAATAATGGTTTGAATTTTGATCTTGTGCTATAATATACTTCCATAATTTAAGTATATTGATTGCATTTTTAAATTTGTTTTCATTATACCAGGTGATTCTTGGTAAGTAACTATATCTTCATCAATGAGTCCCCATGCTCTTGTCAACTGAGGCATTTACCCCATTACATTTCTAATATTTATTTTTATGAGTACGAGTGTTGTGCCTATGTTTATTTTGTGTACTGCATGGGTCCAATGCTGGTGAAGCCGAAGGGGGTGTTGGGTTCCCTGGCATTGGAGTTACAGTGGGTGCTGGGAGCCAGGTCTCTGTCCTCTACAGAGCATCAGACATTTTTAATTGCTGAGCCGTCTCTCCAACCCCGGTGCCCTCTGTTCTTAAATCATGGAATTTTTGTCATGAATGATTGCAGGATTCTTTCCAGTGCTTATATTGCATGTACTGAGCTGACCATCAATGTATTGTAAGTTGTTAGTTTGGTGAATTATATTCTTGAAAAAATTGAATTAACTGTGCATTTTTGGGTGAAGTCACACATGATCAAAATATGTTATCTTTAAAATACCTGTCATATAATAGAAGGTGACTTTGAACTCTTGATCCTTCTGGTGGAGACTAGGCATGTCAGCATCATGCCTGGCTCCTTTCATTTTAAAATTCAAGAAATTGTACTTATTGTTACTTTCAAATCATTTGTCTCAGATTTAAACTTTTTTTAAAAAAGTAGGTGAAGGGCAGGCAGTATTTGATCAATGACTTATTATTCTTTACTACTGAATCAAGGGATTTATGAGTATTTAATTTGTTTAAAGTTGATGATGCTTTCCAGTGTGGCAGGAATGAATGGATACATCCTAGAGGGAAATGTCCCTTGACCTCTGGCTCATGCTATTCTGAAATTAAGTTTGTGATGAGATAATATATCTAAATAATTAGCTAAATTTTAACTTTTCTAGAGAAAAATAAAGAACTTTTTCACATCTTGAAGGTAAGAAATTATGTCTTAAACAGGACACAAGAGTCAGATAAATTTGACTTTGTGAAAAGTTAAGCCTTCTTATAAAAAGATAATTACAGAAAATGAATATGAAAGCTAGGGAATATTAAAAAAATATTTGCTATATACATATTGACCAGAAAAGGCATTTGAAGACTTTCAAAGAACTTCTGCAAGATTTCAGAGTGTCAGTGTTCAGTGATCTTGTGTTATTTGTTCTGGTGTGGTTTTCACTGTGTGTAATTCATTTCAAGCTTCTTTAAGATACTGTCTTTATAAGAATCTGGAAAATGATTGGCTTATTATTTCTTCACTTGCCTTTTTCTGACTTTGTCTGTCTACTTCATGGATTCTGATTGAATCAGGCTGTTTAATGCTGTCCCTCGTTGTTTAACATAGAAAGAACTGGAGGTCCTGGCCATGGCCTCCCATGTATCTATTTCCATCTTTGCTAGTACTTTCAGCTTAAACTGAATTTTCCTTTTGACTAGTATGTTTTTATCCACACAAGTGCTATTTACGTTTCTGCTTTCTTTTTAAAATAATGTTCCTGTTTTGTTTTAAATACTAAAGCTGTTTGTATTTAACTGAATTAAATTTACTTGATCTTTCTAAACATCTAATGCATTATTTTGTGTGTTTTGGGGTCTATTCTGGTCTGCATTTTTAACCTATTTAGGAATCACATTTTCCCTTTTTTGTTTCTTGTGTTTTTGTTTTGATTTTCAAGACAGAGTTTCTCTGTGTAACAGCCCTGGCTGTCTTGGAATTTGCTTTGCATACCAGACTAGCTTCAAACTCAGATTTGCCTGATTCTCCCTCCCAACTTCTGGTATTAAAGTCCTGTGCCACCACAATAGGCCACATTTTTCACTTTTTATTCATTACCAGATTTAGAATGGGTGTTGTATAGTCTGTGTTATGATGCTTAGTGTCTTAACTATTCTCTTTAATCTTTTTCAAGTCCCTTCTAGGTTACTGTGGTTTAACTTGATTTTCTGGAGATTTTTATTCAAAGCTTTTTTGAGGTAGATCTCATAACACCTTTAAGCAGGGTAGATTAGCTCTGCCACAAAGTGACATTCCTTGGCATTTGAGTTCTTATACTTTAGGCTACTGGGACTTGATGGCTCTAATCCAGGGAGAACATTCAGAATTATCCAGTTGACCCACCCTCCTAGTACTCTGCCCAATCTCGTGACTTTTCTCTCTCCTCACACAGACTTTAAGGTTGACCATAGATTCATAGACTCAAGGGATCTCTGCATGGATATCTACAACTTTCTCCATTTTGCTACAGATTTCCTAACAATGTGCCCCACAAGCTTCAGTTTCTTAATGCCTCCTCTCAGCTCAGTGAGATTCACACGTGCCACAGGAAGTGCATGGTGGGATAAGATGCACACGCACCACAGGAATTGCATGGTAGGAGGAGATGCACATGCAACATAGGAAGTGCGTGGTGGGATGAACGCACGCCACAGGAAGTGTGTGGTGGGAGGAGATGCTAATGCGCCACAGGAAGTGCGTGTGGGAGGAGATGCTCACGTTCCACAGGAAGAGCGTGGTGGGAGGAGATGCTAACGTGCCACAGGAAGTGCGTGGTGGGATGAGATGCTCACTGGCGCCACAGGAATTGCGTGGTGTGGGATGAGATGCACACGCGCCCCAGGAAGTGTGTGGTGGGAAGAGATGCTAATGCCACAGGAAGTGCGTGGTGGGAGGAGATGATCAGGCGCCACAGGAAGTGCTGCTCACGTGCCACAGGAAGTGCGTGGTGGGGTGTTTCATTCTGCCTATTTTACTTAGGGGCTAAGGGGCTAAATTTTCTGTTGTCTCAGTGTGTGCAAAATTATTTTTCTTCCTAATTTTGTAGTTTACAGTGAGGGGCACGCTGAATTTTATTTATTCCATTGTACCAGAAGTAGAAAGGGTCTTGTTTTTAAAACAGGTGTTTAATCATGATCTTAGCTTGGAATACATAAAATCTGAGGTTATTTTTGTTGTCCTGTAAGTAAGTTATGGGCGGTATCCTTTTGTACCTTTTTTTATTGAAAGAAATTCCGTATGGTACGTTAGTATAGAAAATAGTTAAAAACTCCTTGCTTTCATTTAAATGAGGTTTAGCTCTCTGATGTTGTCTTTCTAGCCCTGAATTAGTCCTGAACTTCTGAAAATAAAATCTGAAGACCAGTGAACTATTGCCTTTCTCATTTTACATATGAGGGGAGAGACTCCCAGAAGGGTCAGATGTTTTGTTCTGAAGTAATGAATCTTAAGCTGTCTGGCTTCTGGGTCATTCCAGTATATGAGACCTCCTGTATCCTAATGCTCATTTACTTTCTTTAGGCAGTTTGAGTTTTAAAAAAAGTCTCATTGATTTCGAGCTGTTTCAGCATGAGATTCTTTTTTTATTACTTAAAAAAAACCAATCCAAATTCTTACTCCCTCCCCTCCTCCCAGTCCCCTCCCTCTCCCTCCACAGACTCTCTCCCCACCCCTCCTACCCTAAGGGAGTGCCATGCATCCCACCCTGTGGAAAGTCCAAGGCCCTCCTACTACATCTAGGTTGAAGAAGGTTTACATCCAAAGAGAATAGGATCTCATGAAGCTGGTATCTGCAGTAGAGACACATCCCAGTGTCACTATCAGTGGCCCCTCAGTCTGTCCCAGCTGTCAACCCCCTTCAGAGGGGCTTGGTTGTTCCCATCAGCATGAAATTCTTAAGCTTCATTTCCCATCATTCCTTGTGTAGCACATAGCCTTCACACAGTCTCTAAATGTGTTCAAATGGCCTTACAGTGGTCTGCTTTAAAACTGCGTGAACTGGGGTATGTAGTGATGTTGCCTTGATGAGTGAGTGAGTCTCTGGGCTCACTACCAACCCAGAACCACAAAAGAGAGAAATAATGCACTAATGAGATGGTTTGGCAGGTCAAGGTGCCTGCTGCCCAGCCTGGAACACATGGTGTATGGAGGAGAACCAATATCCATAAGTTGTCTTCTGACATACACTCATAGTTCATGTCACTTACATGTACATGTGTGTACACACACACACACACTTTGTAAAATTTTGGATTGTTAGGGAAGTTTTTTTCCCCCTGAAGAAATCATGGGATATCAGTGACTTATTCTTCATTACTTGGCAAAAGTCTACTTTGATATTCCTGAGCTGTCTGCAATCCAGATCTGGAAATTGACAGTTTAATGATTATTTTTTGAAAGGCATTCTGTGTTCAGCTCTTGCTTTCTCAGTGTAGCTGATGTTATGGAGAGGTGCAGCCATTGTAGATTAGCGAGGGTAGAGGGGGTAGATGGGTATTAGTGCACCCTTCCATACACTGGTTGTAGGTAACATAGCCGGTATCATGGCGACTGCTCTATCATTGTACCCGCTTTTTCCTTAAAAAGTAAACCAGCAGAAAACAGCAAGTAAACAGAATTATATAAATGTACTTTGATAGCCTTCGGCCTAAGACTTCCACAGAGAAACATCTATGAAGGCTATTGTATACTCATGAATAGCTGTTCAATGAACAACTGAACTATATTCAACCAAACCAACAAAATATGTCAAAAATAAATGGCTCACACTCTGTAACTATTTGAGTTGTGTTATTTTACAGAAGAAGAATAGGGTAGCTTGTTAGGAAGAGCAGGTGAATTAACCTGTGTTTGTGTGTATGTATATGTAATAACTTTTGTGAGCTGTGTGGGGAAGTTTGCAGTTACTTGTCTTGTGCCCTGGATACACAGGGTCATGTTTCACACATGATCCATATTTAGGAAGTGTTTATTGGATGATCCAATATTTCTTGCATTTGTTGGCTTTATAGTGTTTGTTATAGCAGGCTTACCATATCATGGATAACTATTGTTCTGTGACTGTCATTGATTTCATGTGGATTCTTACATCACATTTCAAGAAATTCCATTTCTTCCCTGATTCTTAGTAGTTTTGACATTTTGAGATCTTATCCTATGTAATCCTTGTTTGTTTTTTCTTGAGTATTCTTTATATCCTAAATAACCAGAATTTAATATTTACTTTCTCCAGGCGAAGACTTCCCATCCTCCTTATTATAAATATAATGCCTAGCTTTTTGACTGTGTATAATAGGTAGGGTAGTGTTGGAAAGGCTTTCATGGATATTGTTTTCTTCCCTAACTTCCATATCAGGTAGCTCGCAGGTAAGGTATGTATGTGATATAGAAAGGCTAATTACCTCTTTTCAACTTATTCCGTTAACTACAAGGCCAGTATTCTCTTTTGATCATCTCTGTACTATCATTAGATAGTATATTGAAAAAAAATGGATGATCTATTTGCTTTATTTAACTTTATTAGAATTGGCTTTCAATTCTAGTTAACAAGAATTAAGGAAATGGCATTTGAACTTTGTGGAACTAATACAATTAGAAAGATTGGTTGTAACTTTTTATAAAAATTATACTGATAATTGTCTTTCTTGTGCTCTGTTGTAACATCCGTGTTTAATCGCTTACTTCCGATATGAGCAGATAGGGAGAAAACAGCGATTCCCAGGTCTCCTGTATCTGCTGTGGGGATTGGATGTTTCACAGATAAGAATTTTGATTAGTGGGAGGCTGTTTCAGGAGACTCAGATTGTTTGGACTGGAAATTGTACTTGTGCTTGGATTCATGGCTGCTGTAAACACAGACATGCACTGGAATGATAAATGAAATTTGAATCTTTTTACAAGATCACCTCAAACCCCTTATTTTGTTAAAAGTTGAGACTTAGCAATGCTGTTTCTCTCTTGAACATGGAGTAATCATCATAATGATAGATGTCTATTCTTATGAAAAGGTAGAAAAGTTGCCGGTCAGAAGCAGTCTGTCTTCTCATGGACCACACCCGTGCCATGTGCTGCAGTGTCATGAGACCTTAGCAGATTGCATTGCTTTGTGACCCTCATGTTCCTGCGTGGTGTGAGGAGGAGATCGTATGTGAAGAAAGGTCTGTCCATTTCATTGCCTGGCAGCCCGCTTCCCATAAGTCAGCCAAATACCTTTCATTTTCCATATTCCCAGCTTTTAAATTAGCTTTTGTCATTTAAAAGTTAATTTTTACTGCCTTCTGAAAGCTGGAGCCTACATTAGAGATATTCTGAATGTATGGAAGACAAAGGAATTCACTAAGATCTTAAGTCCTTGCTTCCCAGAAGCACACCTGAAAAACAAACATCTCTGTTGTTTCTGATTTGTAGTGTTTGGGGGAATATTTTCTCCAAGTTTAACCATGTGCAGAATTATTTGAAATGTTTGCATATTTGTGCATCATAAAGCCTGCTTTTTAGAAACCAGGTAGTGTGCTGTCCCAAGTGGCCCTTCTAATGCTGTGCCTCCCCAGCCCCCAGCTGCTGAGACTGGCCTCTGTGTGGGACCTGGTAAGGACTTAAGAGGATACCTTTGTAAGAGTGAAGGTTGGCATTCATTTCAAAACATAGTGCCCTGTTGGTTAAGGAGAAACTCCAAAACTCCTCAAAAATGTATATTTAAAATGACTGTAGCATTTATTGGGTGCAGTGCTTAAAAATAACCATAGAACAAGGTTTCTTTATGTATGGACATTCTACAATGTTGACTTGAACTCTTCCCCGTTTAAGGGGCATTTGAAGCAGGGGTCAGCATGATTTTTGGTATTTGGAAGTGTGTCCTGTAAGTACTAGGAAAGAAGCCTTAAGGTGCAGTTGAGATGAATTTCTTTTAGGACATGTCACATTCTGATGAGTAGGTGAGGCAAAAGACTGGTCAAAATTAGGGATTCCTTTAGGAAGGCAAGAATTACAGCTTTGATTTCATGCTGCTTTAGTGGGATTGGAACCTCAAATAAAAGTACAGTTTGCAGATTTTTAAAACTATTGCATTTCCCCATGTGAGAAACAGAATGAACCAGGAGAAAAAAGTGTTTGGTATCTGCACCCAGGCGAACTAGAACTGTGTGGTCAGAAAGCAAAGACAGTTGTCTTCAAGCTGAGGTTAGGTGATTGAATGGCACCTGAGGGTCTGACTTCTGTGTGTTTTTCTCTCCCACCAGCCTTGCACTGTGAAGAGCATGCTCATCTCCCTTTACTTGGTAGAGCCATGACAGTCTGAAAGAAGAGCTCCTTGGTGGCTACACTGTAACACTACCCAGTGGGTATGAGTGTGTGATGCAATCCTGAGGCCTTCTTGTTGGGGTGTCACCAGTGACATCGTAGCCAAGACAAATATTTGTCAGTCAGGTGCTTGTGAGGGCACCTTTCAGCGGAAATCCACCTTTTACGTGACTGTCTCCTCTCTTCAGGATGCCGGAATAGAGCTCAGGGATGAAAAAATTGTCTTGTTATGAGGAGTTAGATTTAGGTTATGTATGGAAAACTTTAAAGCAGTCTTTATGTATTTTTTTGAATACAAAGACTCATGCAGAAAATGTAGCTGATGCATCTCTCCGAAATGAAGAGGAAATAATGCTTCTGGGTTCTGTTGTCACAAAACATGGCCACTTTTGCTTCTTTATTGACTCCAAGTGAAACTATTTTCATATTCTTCCAGGAATAATGTAAAACATGATGTTTAAAAAAGGATTTTTTTAAAAAAAATTCTGAAAACTTTTTCATGAGGAAACTATTTTTGTTTGTTGACAGGAATCTTCTTTTTGGGTGAAAAACTCTTTAATTTATATATAACCTTTTACAGAAGTAATTTAATGTGAGAAGTAACTTTCAAATCCAAGTAACCCTCAGTTTTTCAACCTATGGTGTTGGTTCCTGGTCTGTCTGCTTCTGCAGATCATACAAGTAACCATCTTGAAATGACCTGTATAGTCTCATGCCAGAGGTCATAATTTGAGGAAGGCCCAGGTGTGGTTTGCTTGGGTAATTCTCTTGTGCAGTTAGAGTTGAAAACCACTGCCTCGGAAACAGGCTATTGGAATCCTGGTAATCCTGAGGCAGAGGGTAAGAGAGCCAGAGTAGTAGTGATCCAGATGTGCTCGCTCAGAGGGTCATGGCACAGGAACAAGGGAAGGCCTTCCTTTTGTGTTCTGTGCAGTGTGGCTTCCGTCAGTACTGGAAATAATCTCCAGGGTCCGGCTGTAGGTGCATTGTTTGTTAGCAGAGAAGGAAACAAATGGATTGTTTTTAGTATTCTTACTCTCCTGAGACTTTATGTGAAGAGCTTACTGTCTCCTTCACTTTTTAGCATTTTAGATGCGATTGGGCATTTCTTGGTGGTGTGACCGCAAACTTCTAGTATTTTAGGAATAAAAAGTACTATGCTTGTAATATTAGAAAAATATATGAACAGAACAGATCTGTGTGTATCACTCCAAACCAAAGAAATTCAACAGCATTTCTCTTTGCTTCCTGGCTTAACTGTGATAGCCCAGTCATTGAACATACTTTAAGGAAAGTCATTTAAAAACATTGGGACAACTCTCCCACTCCCCACCTGCAAATATAAAGCTTTTAGAAGGAGTGGGAGAGAAAACACACCCAGATTCCTTTTTTTTCTCTTAAAATTTATGAGAAGCACTTAAACTCTGTTCAGTTTAAAATGGATATTTATTTATTGAAGGAATTCCATGTGTGTAGAGCTGTCTAGAGAATTTGAATCCAACAGGAACCTGGCTTTTTAAATGCACTTTGAGTACTATGTTACTGAGTTAAGTCTCTGCTTTTATTTGTTCAGTCTAGAGTTATGAATGGTTTAGCTAGATAGAATTGTCTGTTAAAATTCTCAGCCTGTGCTCATCAGTTAAATATACTCTTGGTGACAGATGGCCACACACACTTCATCCAACACACGCTCCTGCAAATTGTTACAGTGGAGGTAAGGACACACAAAGAATGGTGCCTCCTACCAATAATGGTAGTCACACCCTGATACAGGTCTTTGGGTGTTCTCTGTGAGTAAGAGGCCATGCGATTCTGTTGGTCAGCAGGAAAAGACTACTGATTATACTTGACAGAGATGATAGTGGGGTTTTTTGATGGCAAATGACACTTTTGTTAGTAGACTATGTTAGAATTTGCATTCTGTTGTTAGTATTCCTAGACTCTAAGCATTATGTGGGATTTTGACTGTCGAGATCACTATCGTGTCTTCAAAGATGTTAAAATGCTTTATCTGTTTACTATTTTTATTCTTCCTTCCTGTTAAGTAGTTTCATTCCATAAGGTTATCTTTGGTGACATTTTATAAAATTTTGAGGATACTCTGTATTATGAATTAATGTTATTTTATTTATCTTCCCTTTTCCATATTCCTTAAGTGATTTAATTTTTATAGAGGATACCAATTTTAAAAACAATGACTTGACCCAGGAAAAAATAATAAACAATGACTTGAATGTTAATGGTGTATCTTTGTCTTATTATCCAATTTCCTAAGCATTTAAATAATTGAACATGGTAAGAAAATTCACTCAGAATCACAAGGATAATTGACACCTTTATATACATTTCAAATCTAAAAGACAAAATTTCAAGGATGGTTTTGAATTACAAATTAATCTGTTGAACATAAACGTCATTTTCCGAAATGCATTTCTAGGCCATCTTAGGGCGATGCGTGGTGTAGAGGGTGATGCCCACCACATCTGGTTATGGCCAGCATCTCCCCAAAGAACTGCTAATAGAATCTCCTTAAGACCTCTGCTTTAGAAAAGTGTCCTAGCTACATTTTTTTGGAGCTTATATAAGCAAATACTATAAATCTTATCAGGCTGTGATACTAGTGAATTTCTACCTCCCTCAATGACCAGATGATAAAACTTTATCAACTTTCCTATCTATTATTGATAATCATTATTTTCCAGCTGAAAATAATATTGAAGTTGGTGATAAGCAGATTGAATTATTTGAGAGACGGAAAGCATCATGACAGTACTCAGGGCTTGTTAACATCTTAGTGATGGGCCACACTGTCTATAAGTATTGGCACCGTTTTCTGAAGGAAGGTTTGTAGTGTGTGTTTTTGTGGTTTGAGTCTTACATTAGCTGAATCTGTTATTTTTTTTTTTTCAGGAATCCCTCTGAAAGTTCTGAACTGCTTCAACCATTTTCAATTTAAGTGAGGGTGAAAGAGAATTCAGATCTTAGGGGGCTCTTCATCCCTGTGTTTATGATATAATATTTTGCTAGGCCTTTGATGTGATGTAGTGTGTTGATCTGTTAAAACTAGTATCTAAAAATACTTGTACAACCCAAGGAATTTGCTTTTCACTTGTTAGGAGAATAACCTCTTAAGGAGAATACCACTTAAACACACATTGCATTCCACTTTAAAGAGGAGTTAGCTAGATCCCAGTTTTGACATAGTTTGTAGGTAAGATGGTTTCTTTCTTCACTATTTCTCAACCAGTCACTGTCTTAGACTGCTCTTTTCTCAGTGAACAACATCATAAATTTTTAAATGCCTTTCTTAAACTTTCATTGTGCCTTCAGAGTATGGAGTTTGTCTGAGAAAGGCATTGGTGACAGGGGAGGTGCTTTTCTGTGGGGATATTCTCCTATGGAGGACATCTATCATTGTACCTGCTTTCTGTACATCAGTGTTTGTGCCACGTTTTTTGATAATGTGTGATAATCAAAAATGTCTAGACATCACTGAATATTCCTTTGAGGGCACAATTTCTAATGAAAACTGTCACTGCTCCAGCAGGAGGGGGTTTGTGGTGGATGGTTTTTCCCACACCTGATCCCCTAATTAAATGTACGTTTAGAAACTAAATTTACATAATTAAATAGTTATTTCAAGTCCTTATACTGTGTTGGAATGATATTTTTAATTTTGTATATATTTATTATGAGGAAGAGACCTGGTCAATCGTCCTCATCAACTTAGACCATGAAACCCAATATGGACAAGTTTAGCAGAACCGCCATGAAGCACCCCATGCATGCTTCAGCATTGCCAGGGCATAAGTTTCGTTCATTTTGTCATATATTTATTCTACATTCAATATCAACTGAATATTATATAAACAAAAGTGATGGCTTTGAGTGTTGCTTAGATCTGTGTTAAATTCTGTTCTGTCTGGGTGTAGTCACCAGCCTAGAAGCCTGTAATCCTAGCCTGCAGAAGGCTGAGGCAGCTGCCAGCCTGGGATACACATGACTGCCTGATGACTGAAAGGGATCATCACTCACCAGGGCCTCAGATCCTGTTTAAGTTATTATAAATCCTAGTTTGGTTAGGGTAGGCTGCACTTCAGAATAAACTCAGTGTTTAGTGGCTCAATCCATAAATCTTATTTCCTGCTCTCATAATAGTTTTTTTTCCCCCAGGTTGGTGGGAATTCCATTCAGGAATTGATGTTTTTGTCTAATACTCCCTTGTTAACTTTCTTGTTCAGCTGATGGATGATATTCTATTCTGATAGAATTGCCTTTGCTGCCTTAACACAGTGGTTTGGGTGGGACATTTGCATCCCACTTAAATTTCATTTGTTCTTTTGGTGAGAACTTGGCTTCATGGCAACATCTGTTACAGGGAAGGAGAAAGTAGATTGCAGCTCTTGTTTTAGGCTCCCCAGAGAAAGAGGCTGTGGCCCAGCCTGCTCTCTTGACAAGTATTGTGTTCCAGTTTCATTTCTGTTGCTGTGATAAAACAACCTGACAAAAAGCAACACAGGGGATTAAAGGGTTTATTTGGCTTACAGTCCCAAGTCTCAGTCTAGCATTGTGGGGAATTCAAGGCAGGTGCTCAAGCAGCTAGTCACATGTCAGTCACCTCTGCCTGCAGGAGCCCAAGGAAGGAATGTACCCGTGTTGCCTGCTTGCCTACTTTTGCCTACAGCTACTTTCTCCTTTCTCATTTAATGAGGACCCTGCCTCGGGAGGTGCACAACTCGGCCAGATGCTGGGCGTACAGTTGTGGGTAAAACAGTGCAGAGCCTAGAATTACTAAACACGAGCCACATGAGAACAGAGACTTCTGATTCTTGTAGGTCAAGATGCCAGCTATGTGGCGTGTGGTTCTCTTTCTACAAGCTATATAGCTAGGCAGGTAGAAAGCAGAGTGGCTGACCAGGAAAACTATATTTCTTGCCAAATAGAGTTAAAGACCCCTCAAATTTTACTGTGATGAGCAACTTTGCAGTGAATACTTGATTATATAACAAAACCCACAGGACCTTCACATTAAATCATTTATTGAATGATGTGTCTTATTAAGAGGACTTACAACATGGATTTAGACTGAGGGGGCATAAGCCACTCCTGGTTTCCAGACCGTGAACATCAAAGACTGATCACAGACATTAACTTCTACGCCTTCCTCTAAACGCACTGTGATTTTTGAGCTTCCATTTTTCTTTGCAAGTTTGATAATTATCTTTGATTTTACACGAGGAGGAATTCTTTTACTTTACTCAGCCCTTTTGGTGTCTGTCACCGAATCCCACTCATCATGAGTTTGTAGCAACAGTTATGTAATATTCCAGCTGAAGTCTGGCTCTTTAGTGCTCATCATTGAAAGAGTGTTTCGAACAAGACAGATTAACACTTTATGTGGTTAGAAGGCCTTGGCATACTTGTTTCTTCTCCTTCTCCTTCCTCCTCCTCTCCTTCTTGGCATAGTTGTTTCTTCTTTTTTTATTCTTCTTTTCCTCCTCCTCCTCCCCCTCCTTATGTTCTCCTTCCCCTCCTCTTCCAGTGTTCTGGGTTTACCATTTTATAATTTAAAGATAAACATTGTTAAGTGAATTATTATGTTGCACTCCCCATATTTATTTGTATACAGCTATCCACAAAAATACAAAATACCAAGATTAGCGTTGCATACAATAAGTGGTGAAAGGCATAAATTGGTTTCTATCTGAGAAAATGTAGCCGAGACAGAATTTACCCTTTCAATGGAACTTTCTTTACTTGCTCTGAGTTTCTTTAAAAAACAATGATGCTTTTTGAAATTTAGCCTCTCTTGAAAGACACTTTTCATATTGGCACGTTACTTCCAAAATATTTCATGCTAATACTTAAATTTGAAATGAGGGTCAAACATAATATCTGGATTAATTGTACCAAAATTAAGCTTGTACTTTTAAATGCAGAAACTATAAGTCTTTTTTTGTGTGTGTGTGTCATTGCTTGTTAAAGTAAATCATGTGAAAAAAGCTTTTTAGTGTGCTTAGTCTTTCAGTAAGCATAGTTTTTCTCTTTGTAGGAGAGCCTGTCAGATTCTGGTCTGTCTGTATGAGATACTGATTGTGGAAGAATAAATATGCTTCCTCTTTTTGTGGTGTTCTTTAAACAGAACAGTCAAGCTAAACCTAAGATAGAGGTTGAGAATGATAGCCACATATGCATATTTATGTTCATGTCCCTTTTGCATATTCTTTAAAATAGCCATAGCTATGCATTTGCCTTCATCTCTCTGTAACTATTCCCTTCAATTCCTTATAGTTTTATTTATTCTTCTAAAGTTTGCTAAACACATATTTACTACTAATCAGGAATTATCAGAACTGGCATTTGAAAACTACTCTACTAGTGGGAACAACCAACCCATTAAAATAATTCACAGTTGGGTTGCTTTAGATTATAAGAGTCTCAGTTCAGTGAGTCAGCCTTAGCTTGGCAAGAGAGTACTTTCTGTCTGTTCCCTTCCTTGTGAGTGACTTAGAGGAAAATGCATAGAGCAAAGTTTTAGGTTATGAAAATCTGAATGGTAGATAAACATTTATCTCAAAGGATTGATATACAGTGTATAGAAACACACACACAATGTGAATAGATGTGTCTGTCTTCATTTAAAGATACATAAAATAGCCACATAATTTCAACAAAATACTTTAAAATATTGTAGCTACATATTTTCTATGAATCAAGAATGTATTAAAGATGGTAAAATGTATTTTCTTACTAGATAGGAAGAACACTAATAAATGCTAGTGCTATCTAGAATTCCAATCTGATGGGGGGACATTAGAATTAATAGGATGTGGGCTGATATCTTCTAAATCAGAGTTCCCAATATGTTCATTGATGTTGGCCGAATACTTGTTGGGATACTCTGTAGTATTTGATTGCTTCCAGATTTCAGAAATCCAGGTAACTGGAATCCAGATGCTCGAACATGACTATAATTTCAGGAAAAAGCATTTTATTTTCAGGGAATGGAATGGCACATTTGGGCGGGGACTTTGAAGCACTGGCGACACTCGATTTAAAGGGCAGGTTTCTGGCAGTGGGCATAGCACATAATGTGTGTTGTGTAGAAAATGAGACTTTCTGAATACTGGTTGGATTGACCAGGCTTCTCTCAAGGTGTGTATCCTAGAATATTTTCATTGTAGGAAAAGAAGTAATTACGAGTTAGTTACTGACCATTACCTTCTTTGGTATGTGGAGTACAAGTTATGGGATACTGTCCAGACATTAAGAAATGAAGCAGGTGAAGTAGTGTAAGGTGATGAGGAAGTGGAAATAGTTCATTTGCTCTAAGGTGCACAAAGCTTCCAGCTCAGGTCATAGTTGTAAAGTTCTGTGGGTTTCACCCTCCAGTTTGGCAATTTCTTTACTGTTTTCATTTAAGTGGAGATAGTTTGGATGTGTACTTATAGTCAGGAAATAACCTAGTTTATTTTATATATTGATGCTGGGTGGATTCACAGACCTTTATTTTATTTATTTATTTTGATTTTTGAGACAAGGTGTCTCTGTGTAGCCCTGGCTATCCTAGAACTCACTCTGTAGACCAGGCTGGTCTTGAACTCACCGAGATCTTCCTGCATCTGCCTCCTGAGTGCTGGGATTAAAGGTGTGTGTCACTGTAGTCAGATGTTCTCCCATTTTGTCTAAATAAAAAGAAAACCTTTAACTCTAACATAGTAAAACTGTATACAGTAGGAACAATTATCAATTAAGGACTACTTTTACAATGTCTAGTCCTCTTTTGTGAGTTTCTGTTTTGAATTTAGTAACAAGGAAAACTTAACTATAACTATTTAGTCTTCAACCCCATCAAAGAAATGAGAAGGATATCATATTACCTGAGTAAACAGAAAGTACAGAACAAGCAACTTCTGGAACTATAGAAATGAGAGACAAAGCTGGCTGCCTGGACAGTACCCAGGGTTCCTCAGCAATGTTGGGGCATCCATCTTTGGCTTGCAAGTCTAGAGTATCCGACAGATTTTTCTGTGAAGCAGGAATTTTGAATTTTTTCCTATCTTGTTTTGGCAAAGTTCAGCAATCACTTTCTTTTGTATCCTTTTTAGAAACCCCACTGTATGCAGTCAAGGCAAGGGCAGTTTCTTGCCCATTGACTAGCTTTTTCAGTTTGAAAGCAATCTTTGTGACTTTGAAAACTTTACAAAGCTATTATGAACTTTTATCCACTGGAGAATACAGAAATAGAACCATTCCTATATAGTCAGTTGCTTTTCTCTTAATGATGTGTGTATGGCCTCCCATTTGTCATGGCCTGTGTGTCAGAGTAAAACCTCCAATGTCAATCCTCATTTTTCAGTTTGTTGAACACAGCCTCCTTGGTCTTTACCCCTCCGCTGTTTGAGGTCAGGGACTCTGACTCACCTCCCATGTCCCTGTAGCAGGAGTACTGGAATTGCAGGTGTGCACTTCGGCATCCAGCTTCACTCAGTGAAGAATGCAAACTGGGCTCTAGGCTGCCTCTTAGGCTGGAATAACAGTGTTTTCTCTCACACTTAAGAAGTCTTTTGGCATCTTCTGTCAGTGTCAAAGAAGCCATGGCAGAGTAACTTGTATTTTACAGGTAAGGGAAATCCCAGACCCTTAGTTCTTCACCGTAGTTAAAAGAAGAAAGGAAAATTATTTTGAGAAACTTAAGTGGGTAAACTGGATATCTACCTGAAAAAAAAACAAGCACACAGTAGCCATGATATCATACTTGAGAAGAAATTTAACTGAATCATAGACAGCATTGTAAAACTTTAAACTGTACCAAGTAGAAAACAGCACAGAACTTAAAATTTGGACCTAGCTGGGACTGGTGATTAATGCCTTTAATCCCAGCACACAGAGGCAGAGACAGGCAGATCTCTGTGAGTTCCAGGTCAGCCTGGCCTACAAAGTGAGTTCCAACCCAGCCAGGGCTACATAGAGAGACAATGGGGAGATCACACTTGCAAATCATTTATTGAGGGATTTGTGTTCAGAACATGTCAAATATTCTTTCATGTAATTCAGATCAGGCATCTCTAATCTAGACATGCAAAGCTTTAATCACTTGACACAACTGTGGACAGTTTTGCACCTGTCTTAGTTTGATGAGTCACATTCAAGACAGCATACTAAATGTGTAAAGTTATCTTCAGGCTATGGGTATAAGTTATATGTGAAACAAATCCAAGCTATGTCATTATATCTTGGCAAATATTCTACTCAGTTCCCAAATTTTAAATGGCAAACATTCCTGGTTCTAAGTATTTTAAGTAAGGTATAGTCAACCTGTTATAAGAAAACAGACTAGTTAAACTGTTATAGGAATTGTGAAATCATAGTTCATAAACGACTATGGTATACACAATGTAAATAAGTATAACCTGTCATCAGGGAAGTGAGTGGTAGAGTTCCGGTGTTCCTATTGCACATCATCAGAATGGTGAGCAGATGGAGTCACAGGAAATTGATAGAGATCGAGGTAAATGTTAAGTGAAATATCACTCAATATATAGTTTGGTGATTGCTTAAAAGGCTAATCACCTGATCTTGAGGCCAACCATTCCACTCCTGTTTGTTTTCAAGTGGGATATGAACATGCTCACACAAAGATGTCATGTTGACTTCAGTGTTATTTGTAGTATTTAAAACTTGAAACAACCCAAGTGCTATCAAGAAATGACTGAATAAGTAGTATCCTGTGGCCTCCTTCTCAACAGTAAGAAGGAATAAGCATCATCTATAAATTTCTAAATTGCATTTAAACCAGATCCCCAGAAAAGGAACATGTATCCAATATCATACTTATGTACAGCTCGAGAAAGTGCAAAGAGATCCGCAGACATGTAAAGTTGAGTAGTAGTGCCTAGCTTAGAGATAGAGTGGAAAATTGATTACAAGGATGGATTAGCCATTCTGCTTGGTGGAGTGACAAGATACCAATAAAAGCAGCTTAAGGAAGGATGGAAGGATGGTTTATTCTGGCTCATCAGTGGGCACACAATCTGTCAGGCAGGAAAGGAGAGTGTCTAGCTTGATGGCATGATCTTGAGTCTGCTGCTGACATTGTGTTCAGAGTAGGGAAGGAGATACGAGGAAACTAGATTTATGGTCAGCTGGTCCCCCCACCTCCCCCAAATTTAAAATTTCCCTCGTCTTTTGGGAAGGTGCTGTCTACATACCAGGACAGCTCTTTCCCCATTTGGTAACCTTTCTGGAAAGACTCCACAGATATGCCTGGATGTATATTTCTTAGGCGGTTCTAAATCCAGTCATGTTGACAGTGGAGATTCTGAACTGTCACACCGGCTAACAGAGAAATGCTTGGGGACTGGTAGAAAGGCTGAATACCTTGATTGAGAGGATGACTTCACAGTTGGCTATGGATCAGAAATCAACTGACTACTTCAAATTGAGTCTTAATAAAATGGCAAAGGAAACTACTTCAAATTTTTAAATTTTTAGAGAAACTAAGTTTAACTTTATCATACAAAAGAACTTAATTTTTATTTCCTTCCCATGTATTTTATACTTTTTTATGAATTATCTCCATTGGGTTTACTTTTGCTGTCATTTATTTTTATTTATTTATATCTTAGGACAGCATTCAAGTATTTGTATTTCATTAGTTCCCACATTTTTGCACTGTAAACTTAAGAGTTCTATGAGATCACCAAAGTTTTTTCTGCCCCTGGAATTCTATATTGTGACTGTGGATAAGTTATCTTTTGGTATGCTGCCTTGGAGCACTGAAACCAGATTAATAGTATCTAATCAGAGATCATGTTTAGTCTTTTAGATTATAATTTACTATTTTGAGCAAAATATAATGCAACATTGACTAGTCAGAATAAAAGCAGTCAAAGGCGAAATCCCAGTCTGGACTAGCTGGAATTTATAATCAAGAATATACATAAAATTAAAGGAGAAAACATTCAAGGTGAATTTGCATTTTATATTAATTATTTGGAACAATTTAAAATAGTGAGCACAAATGTTGTGCTAAAGGAAAATTTAGAATGTAATAAGGCATGGTGCATATCTGTTTCTCCAGCATTTGAGAAATGGAGGCAGGAGGATCAGGGCCAGCCTGAGCTACGTAGTGTGACTTCATTGCAAAAAATATTTAGTAAATAGCTTATTAATATATTATTCATATAGCTACATGCATGTAGTTAGCCTAGGTAAATTTTAATTTGAAGTCACAATGATTTAAACATCAGATCCACTTTCTAGGGTGAGAGGAAAAACATTGTAGTTGTCTAAATAGACAGTGAAGTATGTTTGCAAGATTCAAGAAAATTACTTTGCTGATATTAAAGACAAATGCTTCTTTGAGGTTTAGCACTCTTAAAATATGTTCATGAGTTCTACTCTAGTGTATTTACACCACAAAGAACATCCTGTGTAGCATACACAAATACGTCCTGCACAGAGACAAGAATCGAGCACTGCAGCAGCAGTTTGAGGTAGGGCTGCATCCACATAATGCCCTCTTTGAGAGGAGCTCGCACTGGGAAGGTAGCTTTGCTGACCAAACGTTGTGGTTTCACTCTCTAGCCCATGCTTGAGCAAACAAGGAGGTCACTGTGAACAGTCTGTTTGCCAGTTGGTTTCAGGAGAAATTCTCAGAAGTTATTTTTAAAGAGCCAAGGCAAACAGAGCTTCTGTTTTGGGTGCGTGTGTCACAGCTGAGCCTTCTGTTTGAAGAGCTTCATTTAATACTTTCTGCCTCTGGGAGGGTACCCTCTAGACTCCATCCTAGACACTGGAGCATTGATGAATGCGAACATATAGAGGCTCTGTGTGCTCTTTGTACTAAATACATACCCTCTGTCAGAGTTTTTTCTAATGGCAAGGACGAGTTTTATGGCTAACAGCTAGATTTTTTTAAAGGCATGTAAACAATAGTTGAATTGTGTTGTTGCTATCTTTGTATGCCCTGTGACAATGTAACTTTCTGGTATTCAGAAAAGCGACAAGTTCTAAGCCCATTGGAAGTCAGCCAGATTTTTGTCATCATACAAAGAAGTATTAGATAGGTACCATATGGGTGTTGCTGAGCATGGCACTGCAGGTAAAGGAGTCATGACTGCATCCCACCTTGAACATCTTTTTTACTTTGACCCCTGAGATTATCCTTTGGGTTTAATTGTAGTAGTTCTCTGTAGGAAGCATCACAGGTTTCCTTGTGCCACACTAAGTTCCTGGTCCTTTGCTGTTTCTCTTTTTCCGGATGTTTCATTGTGCAAGTCCCAACTCTGGGATTCAGGTTAACAGCCTGGGTATTCACACCACCAGCCAATAATACTGTGTAGTTGTCTCAGAGCATCAGTCTCTCTGAAGTAGGTACTGCAAATCTCAAGGTGAGAGTGCACTTGAGAGATGCTTGCTAAACAGTTACTATTTCCAGTCCTGTAAGAAAAAGTCCAACCCCCCCAAAAAAACAAACAAAAAAAACCCCAAAAAAACATTCAGCCTTATTTTTACTTTGCTGTTGTTTAAATCAGCAAGTTGAGTTGACTTCACTCTCTCGGCATTTAGTGGTATTCTGGATTGCCAGCAGATTCTAACAGGGTTTGTAACTTTCACCTGACATTTTTGGGACCAGAGTGTCTGTACTATCAGATTTTGAACAGTTTGTATAGACTTCAGGTAGGTTTCTAAAGCTTGTCAGTTTCACGGTTTCAATGTTTTAGATTTCCAGGTTAGGAGTGCCAGCCTGTATTCCATTAAGTACCCCTGAGGCTATGTTTAGGGAAAAACTTTATTAATATGTTTTTTAAAAAAATACTTTTTGTATAACTTTATTTTTTGCACTAATTGAGATCAAAGAAATTTGAATATTTTAAATGTTGCTTTTCTAGATACTAATACTATGTGTCATCACAATAGAGTTTTCTTGTCCAAGATTTTGTTCTGAAATTCTTATCATTGAAATGGCAGCAACAATAAGAAAGTAGTGATGACTCAAGAGTATTGGATCTGTAATCACCTGTACAAAGCTGTCCATCATCACATAAGTCCATTCTATAAGACAAACCATCTTAAGTCATATTCGCTACACTTTCTTTCTGTAAGCTGCAGAGAATGTATGTCTGTCCTCTTACCTGTATCACTTGGCTCACAAAATAGCCTAAATTATTAAGAAGAAGTATATAGACGCCAGCAATTAATGACTTCAAATGTTGTGTGCCATTTCCAGTAATGTAATGAAATTTTTGGCCATTGCTTTGTTCATTGTATCCATGCTAAATATGTTAGCCTCCTGATACTACATTTTAATTTCTGTTACTAGATCTACTGCTTGAGTGTTGCAGTGCTTCTGTTCCAGCAAATAACATTGTGCCACAATTTCTTTGCCGTTCACCTCTTTCATCCTATCACACTGGGTGAATATAATATAGTGTGTGTGTGTGTGTCTGTGAAAGGTGGGGAGAGGAAGAAGAAGGGGGATATGGAGGGGCAGATGGAGAGTATATATATTGATAGAATTCCCTTAGTGTCTTTAGGGATTGGTTTCAGAAGCATTATGATAGCAAATATCCAAGGATGCTCAAGTAGCTTAAATAAAGTGCCTACATACATTTTCTATCCACATACTTTAAACCGACTCTCAACTACCTGTATTACCTAACATAAATGCTATGGATATGGTTGCTCCTCTGTATTATTTAGGAAGCAGTACTAAGAGAGACAAGACCACACATGTTCAGAATAGGCACCTTTTTTTCTAAATCTTTTCATCTGTATTTTGCTGAGGTTTTGACTGCAGGGGCCTGTGGTACAAAAGACTGAGTATATATTACTATAATTATTCAATTTTTATTGTTAGTTATTGCTAATTTCTTACTGGGTCTAGTTTTAAAATTACACATATTTGTGGGTATATGAAAAATTTATACAGAGCTTAGCAACTTCTGCTGCTTGAGGTGTTTGTCTGAGGTCTTAAATGTGTGCCAATGGTTGTGGGGAGACTACTAAAATTTTCTTCCAGTTTACCCACAAATGATGTTTTAAGTACTTCCCAACTTGTATGGAGAAGTACCCAGTAGTTAGTGCTGACACGAAGCACTAGCACTCAGTCTGCACTGCTGTAGTAGGGTTGGTTAGTTGACAGGTCATGGGGTTTTAAGACTGATGTTCCGTGGTGTGGTTCCGAGTGTGAAATTGAAGAAGTGTATTTGGGAAAAGGACACTTGGAGCCTCTGTTCAGCAGTCGCTATTAACAAAGTAGTGGAAGAAGTCATGAGAGGCTATTGATTGTCAGCCTGGTTTGCCAGAAGTATCTGAACCAACCTGGGTTTGTTGTACTTGATTTCCTGTTCTATTTTTGTGGAGATGTGTTCTTTATTTATTTAGTGAAATAATATAGGAGAGTGTTGAAAGTGTCACTTAAGTGTAGCATAAAAGTTTTAGGAAGATGTATATAAATATCTCACATGCACACACACACACACACATATAATATATATTGCTTTTTTTAAGCATAGTTTCTCTGTTTAAGAGCTTGGGCTGTCTTAGAACTTGCTTTGTAGACCAGGGTGGCCTCGAATTCATAGCAATGTGCCTGCCTCTGCCTCCCAAGTACCAGGATTAAAGGCTCAGCATAATATTACTTTCAATAAATAGAAATATAAATTCTGGGAAATAATTAAAGTTAGTACTAGAAAGGCAATTTAGAAATTTTAATGATAGATATCAGAAAATAACCTTCAAGGGTCAGATTGCTCTCTGTATTATCTGTAGTCAGTCATTCAGCTGGAAAGACACTGAGCCAGAAACTCAAGGACTTACTTGCTTTTTTATTGCTGTAATAAGACACCATAATCAAGGCAACTTATTTGGAAGAATGATTTTATTTGGAGCTTGCAGTTTCAGAGACTTAGAGTCCATGAGCATCATGGTAAGGCCATGGCAGCAAACAAGTAGGCAGACAGACATACATGATTCTGGAGCAATACTTGACAGAGATGACATCTTCGTACCATACATGGGTGGGGAGGAGAAGCTAATTGAAAATGGCATGGACTATTGAAACCTCAAAGCCTGTTCCCAGGAACACACCTCCTCCAACAAGGCCACACCTCTTAATCCTTCCCAAACAGTTCCACCGACTGGTAACTAAGTATTCAAACATATGAGCCTGCAAGGGCATTTTCACTCAAACCATCACACTTAGATTCAAGTCTCCTGAGACTTATTCACTACCACATTTGTGTTTTATAAACAATGGTCTTTTTTCCCCAGTCTGTGCTTTTCAAATCCCATAGGCAATATAATCATCTATGGAATAGCATGAGGGATAGGTATGATGCTCCCTTGAAATCATTAGTATTGGTTGTATAAGGTAGAAGATTTCAAATCCAAGACTATCTTGAGTAACACAGTGAGTTTTAGGCCAGCCTAAAGAACTTAGGAAGAGAACCTGTGCCAAAGCAAAATCAGAAAAAGGAATATATTTGTTGCTCAGTGTTAGAGTGCTTTTCTAGAGTGCAAGGTCCTAGGTTTAATACCCAGCACAGCAGAAACAACACTAAAAACACTAGGCAGGTGCAGGGTGTTTATGAGACACAGAAATTAGTGCTTCTATTTGAAATTTGAATAACTGAATCTCAGAACTCTTAATTCCCAGTTCTGTCTCCTTTCTTGATGGTTGAGGTTGAGATGCAGTTTGTTGTTTTTCCTCTGGACATACACACATGGCAGCCGGACATACCCACATTGCAGTTGGACATACCCATATCCCACACATACCTACATCCCAGCCAGACATACCCACATCCCAGCTGGATATACCCACATCCCAGTCCGGTATTACCACATGCCAGCCAGACATACCCACACCTCAGCCGGACATACCCACATCTCAGCCAAACATACCTACATCTCAGCCAAACATACCCACATCTCAGCCGGACATACCCACCTCTTAGCTGGGCATACACACATCTTAGCTGGGCATACGCACATGCCAGCCAGACATATCCACATCTCAGCCAGACATATCTACATCTGTCGGACATATTCACATCAAAGCCAGACATACACACATCCCAGTCAGATATTACCATATCTCAGCTGCTCATACCTACATCTTAGCTGGACATACCCACATCTCAGACAGACATACCTACATCCCAGCTGGACATAACCCATATCCCAGCCGGACATACATACCTACTTCTCATCAGTGTTCTTCTCTGGTCACTCAAGATTATCCTCAGTTAACAACATCAGCCTCATCAACAGTTCCTCAAATGTGCACATTACAAATGAAAACCCAACTCTTGTGAGTTTACTTAGGTGTAGATGTAGCTTGTGGAAATATTTATTCTAAATGTATTTAAAATTTAGGTTTCCCTTGTTATGCTATAGCCCTAAAAGTTTAGGGCGTTTGATTCTATAAAGAATGCAATCCCTCTATTCATAAGTTTGCAGATGGTACCAGTTTTTAAAAATATGAAATATTCTATTTGAGAAGTAAGAAGTGGTTGACAAA
>LOJH01000731.1:43714-55304 GCA_001685095.1 Ellobius talpinus
GAGCCTTGAATTCCTAACCCTTTTTTCCCCCACTTTTTTGGTGCTAACATTACAGGTACGTGTCACCTTGCTCAACATTTTAAACAGCATTTCATAGCTATGTGAACACTTGCCTGGCCTGAATACCATTTCCTGCTTAGGTAAAGGCCAATAAAATGGACAGTGTAGATTCTCTTTCTGAGGTAGAGTGGAATGCCAGGAAGACATGGAGGTGTGCATGGACAGTCTCCTGTGTTCTTGAAGCTCTTGTGATGGAGGAAGACATGGAGGTGTGCATGGACAGTCTCCTGTGTTCTTGAAGCTCTTGTGATGAGACCATGATGTGAGCTCTGCTTGAAACTGGAGCTTGTGAACTTTAATTATGAGATAGACTTAAGACCTGAACATAGCATTTTGTTGGATGAAGAGACACAGAATAGTATAAAAGAAGAATAAAAAACTTAGGCAAATTTTTAAGTCAGGGAAGTCAAAGAAAAAATAGTTACTTTTTGTTATTCTTAGACATTCTAAGTTTTCCAGATTGGCTTTGGAGTTGTAAGCCACCCACCTCGGCCTTCAAACTGCCAGGGCTGCAGGCTGGTGCCACCAGGCCCAGCAGTGATCATTAAACATAAATGAGGAATTGATTGGACTGAGATATCTCTAGATTAGGGAAACAGACTTTTGGGTGTGTCTGTGAGGCTGTCCTAGAGAGGGCTGTATTCTGAGACTTTGGGTCTGTCTGTGAGACTGTCCCAGAGAGGGCTGTATTCTGAGACTCTGGGTGTGTCTGTGAGACTGTCCCAGAGAGGGCTGTATTCTGAGACTCTGGGTGTGTTTGTGAGGGTGTCCCAGAGAGGGTTGTATTCTGAGTCTCTGGGTGTGTCTGTGAGACTGTCCTAGAGAGGGCTGTATTCTGAGACTCTGGGTGTGTCTGTGAGGGTGTCCCAGGGAGGGTTGTAGTCTGAGACTCTGCGTGTGTCTGTGAGGGTGTCCCAGGGAGGGCTGTATTCTGAGACTCTGGGTGTGTCTGTGAGGGTGTCCCAGGGAGGGCTGTATTCTGAGACTCTGGGTGTGTCTATGGGGCTGTCCCAGAGAGGGCTGTATTCTGAGATTCTGGATATGTTTGTGAGGCTGTCCCAGATAGGGCTGTATTCTGAGACTCTGGGTGTGTCTATGAGGGTGACCTAGAGAGGGTTGTATTCCGAGATTCTGGCGTCATGAGCAGACTATCCCTTGGTGACTCATAGAGTGATGTCTTTATTCTGAGGTGGTTGAAGGTTAGAGGAGAGCCTAAGGGGTAGGACTTTCCTTTTCTTTGTCTTAGACCCTGCCTGTATTACATTTCTCTACACACTAACTGTGGTAATGTAAACTGCCCTGCTCCGCCATGCCTTCCCCACCATGGAGGATGGGATCTTTAGAAATTAGGATCCCAAACAAGTCCTTCTACCCTTATGTTGTTTTCCTTACGTGTTTCAGTCTCAGGTGAAATGCCTACTAATCCATACTTCTCATATGTCTTCAATTAAAATGAACGGCTTTTACTTCGGGGGAGACGTAATAGGTGAAGCAAACAGCTACAGCAGTACAGCCTCTGCTGAGAAGTAGATGGAGTCTTTATAAGAGGCTTCACTAGGACATTCACAAACACAAAGCCCTGGAACAATTTGCCTCTTTATCTAAAAGACATGTGCTACTTACGATCATAATAACGGACAGTCATACAGTATTACCCACAAGTGGTTTCACATCCATTTGAACTAATTAGGATTAGTGTTATTAAATTACAGATGTAATGTGATTTCATGTATCTGAAAAATCTCCAGGCTCTATCTTCTTATGTTAGGTTGTAGGTTGGTGCTGTTATAACTTGCGATCAACCATTAAAACACAGGAATACATTAGAGAGTTTTCTTCCTTTATCCCGTGTTGAGAGAAATAGTCTGAAAGAATAAGGTGAGTGCACACACATGCATGCACACACATTTGTTTTTAAATATTATGCTACTAAGAAAAGCAGATTTTAAGACTTCACTCTCAGCTTTGATATTTTGAATTATTGGAAATCACAATTTGCATCCTTACAAAATGAGAGAATTAGGTAAACTGGACATGCATAATTTTGCTGAGGCATGCCAGGCTATAATGTAGGGTGCTACCCTGGAATCAGGAGAGCCACATCCAACCACATAATGTCAGCCAAGCTCTGTGTGCCTGGAGAAGCTGTCACAAGATGAGAGTCTGAACTGGTGGGACAGATGTTTAAGTGCTCATTGTCATGACTTTCTAGCCTGACTATGCAGAGGCTTAGAAATGTTTGCCTCTTAAACATCAAAAGGAAATGTTACCTATCAAAATTAGTGAATGGAAATGTCAAACATTTTCGCTCTGTCACCAAACATGGCTGAAGAAGGAATAAGTGAGTTTGAAGGGATGTAGATAGTAACTACCCTAACTGATGTGTAAGCAGCAGCATCAAATAATGGAAAGTAGAAAAGAACATTGAAGAACCATGGGGCATTTTAAGAGGTGTAACCTACCCATGATTGGAATGTGTGGAGAAGAAAAGGATTACAAGAAAGAAAACATAATTGAAGACTGATCATGGCCAAGAACTTTCCAAAATAAAGTCAGGAAAAACTGTAGACACAGAAGCCCAGGAAATACCAGGTGGCATAAATACCCAAGCAAGCAGATAAAAATTCCAAACAGCAAAGCCCAACAGCCCATCCTGCACACTGTGTTCACATTGCCAAAAGCCAGACAGAAAAATCTTGAACAAGCCATTACCCGACAAAGACTGTGGGGGATTGTCTTGACTATCCACGTGACTGGATGGAGGAGCCTTGATTATGAGCAAAACTATAGCTCTGAGTGAAGCTGTGAGGTCTCTCCTGGGAGAAGTGGTAGAAGACCCAGCCTAGTTGTGCACGCTAAGGGGCTGGAGACCTTGTTGGAATAGTACAGGCGTGTGTCCTCTGCTTCGTCTACCATGATCAGTGAGATGAACAGCTCTGCTCTCTCACATCCTCACCACCGTGTTCCTCTTGTCCATGAACCAAAGTGGCAGAAAGTTGAAACTATGAGTCAGATCAAGCCTTTCCTTTTAACTTGGCTTTCCTAGGCCAGAGAAAGGAAAAGTCCAACTCACCTGCGATCAGGAATGCCTCCAGTTTTTTATAGATGTTTTAAATGCCCACTATTTGTTGTGCTTTGTGAAAGATGATAGGCAATAAATAATACCCAGTAGCTTGTCAATTATGTAGTTAAAATCAAGTAGAGATAGAAGGCATAAAATAATAATATTAATAACACAGTAAATTATCACTGGAATTTTCAAAACTTTTATAAGAGAACAAGATAACGTGCTGTGAGGGTTGCGAAAGTTTGATGAATGTTACTTAACACTTATGTTGTGTTTAAGCAATCTGTTTGCTTTTCTGTTGTACTCATGAAACTAACTTGTCCTTTGTCTTACAGTACTCATGGTTTTCACTCCCCCCAGCTTAGGTTATGTTTCAGTGAGAAACTAGTGATTAAATGGAGGCCATCTTCATCTCTACTCTTTCCCATAGGACATATCTGTTCTCACAGTATATAATTTCGATTCTCTGAAGAGGTTATCTAATGTTCTTTTCATGTCTGTAGTTACAGTTCCAGCCCTGGCTTGTTTCCCATGATTGCTGTGATGACCCCCCCACCCACTGCCTTCCAAGCATCTGTGCATTCTTCACAGAAGGGATTAGCCCTGCTCCTCCCTGTTAAAGTGTGCTATGGTTCTCATATTGCAATAGAAGAAAATCTGCCACTTTAGGTTTTTTTCCAAGGGCCTCCATCTTTTGCCTCAAATTATCATTCTGTGATTTCCAGAAGGAGCTATCCCATAAAATATTTTCCAAACTCATTAGACAGATATGTCCACTCAGTGTCTCCTGGGTCTCTAATGTTTGCAGAGTACGCTTGAGAAGTCTTGGATCTGAAGGAAGAATGTGAGATTTGGGAACAGGAGCTGGAGGGAAATGCATGACTGAGGTCATCCTAGTAGTAATGAGCATGGAGAACAGGACAGCTGCATATGAGGTCATGACTTACATTAGTGGCCGAGTATCAACGTGCTCATTTCTCCTCCCAGAATTTAGAGTGATCCCCTGCATGTGTTTATAATCTGCAAAGACTCTGTTGTGTAGAGAAATGGGAGGGAATCCTCTCTTAATCACAGGAGAGAAGATCTCACCCATGTTTCTGGAAACCTGCACTGGCACAATCTAAAGTCTTCTAGAGAGCTCGTTTTTATTTCATGTCTGGTTGTGTTTTTTTTGACATTGTGTGTGCATGATGATTTGGCAGATTTGAGAATTATATTCTTTCATTTTTATTGGGAAATTTTGTTCTGCTTTTTCATAACCCTCTCTGCCAAAACCCATTATTTTTATTTATTTCATTATTACTCTAAACTATGAATGTGGGACCAGCAAGATAATTTAGTGGGTAAAAGTGATTGCCACACATGCCTTAAGACCTGAGTTGCATCCCTGGGTCCTTCTTTAGCGTGTGAGAAGCACCTCTGAAGGTTGTTCTGACCTCTGCGCTCTGTACCCTCACTTCCAATAATAGTAATATTAAACATTGAAAATGCAAGCATATATCATTTGGTAATGTTCTCTCTCTCTCTCTCTCTCTCTCTCTCTCTCTCTCTCTCATTGTTGTTTGTTTGAAATGGGGCCTTACTATGTAGCCCAGAGTGGTCTGGAACTTGCAGTGACCCCTCTGTCATTTTATGTTTGAAGCGTTGGGTTTTCAGATAGGGGCCACTCTGAGTATTTGAATGATCCTATCACCAAAACTTTGCCTCATTCAGTATTCTTTTGTTTGTAGTTTTCTTGTAATTGGCAGTTTTTTGTTTACTAAAACAGCAATCATTGACTATTATGTTTTCATGGAGTACTGTATCAGTTTGAACTAACTAATGACATTTCAAAGCTGCAATTGTATGTTGTATCTTGTTTTTGTTAGCATATTGAAATAATTAAAAATATATTGCTTTAAACATCATTTCAATGCAAGTTCTAGGATTTGAGCTTAGGTGACAATTGAAAGGCTGGCTGCTCAAATGGTGTTGTGTGAATGGAAGTTGCATCACTCTGTGTTGGACCTCTGCACTGTGAAAAGTACACATAGTGAAAAGTACACACGCGAGAAGTACACGCACGAGAAGTACACATGTGAGAAGTACACACGCGAGGACACGCATGAGAAGTACACACGTGAGAAGTACACACGCGAGAAGTACACGCACGAGAAGTACACATGTGAGAAGTACACACGCGAGGACACGCATGAGAAGTACACACGTGAGAAGTACACACGCGAGAAGGACACGCACGAGAAGTACACATGCGAGAAGGACACGCATGAGAAGTACACGCCCGAGAAGTACGTGTGTGAGAAGTACATTCATGAGTACACACATGAGAAGTACAGATGTCAGAAATACACGTGAGAAGTACACATGTGAGAAGTACACGTGAGAAGTACAGATGTCAGAAATACACATGTGAGAAGTACACACGTGAGAAGTTCAGATGTCAGAAATACACATGTGAGAAATACACATGTGAGAAGTACACACGTGAAAAGTCATGCTGCATTTGCGCCGATCAAGACAGCTGTTTGTAGGCTAACCCCCGTCGGGTAGAGAGACCTAACATCCTACTGGCCAGCACCATCTCATTCCAGGCCTGACTGTAGCTAGGTGTGGATAACAGGCCTAGTAAGGAAGGAAGGTGGATGTGCGCCTACCATCCAGTAAGGTTTTAGCCTGCTTGTGTGCAACACACACAGACACACCCACGCACACACGCTTAAGTATTGACCGTGAAGATTATACTGTGGGTACTGCCTCTCCAGAAGATGCAGCATTAGCTAAGGAATGAAAATAATAATGGTTAGGTTGGTCCATGATATGGATGTATCATGTAAAATGAAATGCCCCCCTTTTTTCCTGAAAAAAAATTTAATTAAAACACCATGTTTACTAATTAAGTGCCTGTTTTTTCAACTGGTTATGCTTCATTAGTACAGAGGTCATGTTCCTTCACTGAGAGACCTTGCTGCCTCTAATGAGTTGAAGAATATATCCTATGGTTGTGTTTTTGTATTTAGGCATCTGTACCACTAAAGTCTTGTTAAGTGAGAATAGCTAATTTGTAAGGACACACTTATGTGGCCCTGAAAATCCTGGATTCATTTACACTCTAGAGATCGTTTTCATTATTATGCAATGTCTTTGATATACCATATCTATGCTTCATTGATGCTGTTATTTGATAGAAATCCCTTATTACCCAAATTTAATGCAAAGCATTGTGTTAAGCTTGAATTCAGTTAGTAGGTTGTTAATGTGAAGGAGAAAGCTGCTGACAAATTCCTTTAATGTCATCCACTTACTGAAATAAATACCATGTTGAAATAATCTACCTATTGAAATAAATAGACTTTCAATGATTAGCTCTACTATGTTCTCTTATATATAAACATTCTTGCTGGAAAAAAAGTTTCCTGTAGGAGAGAGGAAAGTTTCTCCACTGAGAGAGCTTGGTAATTAAGTCTGTGAAACAAACTGAGAGTAGACAGAGTCACAGGAGTTAAAGCCCTTTTAATTATGTGCATGCATATGGGACCCACCTGTATGCACATGGGACTCACACAAAATTTAAGACTAAAAGAAGTGGATGATTGTGAAGTTGCCAATGCATCCTGAGGTATAGAAAGGGCAGGATGTTGGTCCTTATTTTGGGTTGGAAAAGGTGAGGGGAACAAATGTTCTGGTGAATAAGGTTTGTTATATAGAGTCTCTCAAGTACTATGTTGTCTTTGCTGATCTCAGAATCAGATGGTGACCTGGAACCCGCTGTTTGTGACTCACAATCTCTTCCTTGATGAATACAATCCTGGTAGGGACTCTTAACCACTCAGTTGCCTTTCAGAGGATGTATCTTTAGTAGATAAGGAAGCTTCTGCTAAAGCTCCTCCCAGGTTCCTCTGGAAAGAGTTGGGCCAGAGCCAGGAGGTGGCAGTCAGGGAGACCTTGGCTGTCTCCTGTGTAAGAGATCTTGGTTCTGAGGCTACTTCTGTAGACCCTCTCTTCTTAATTTAAAGTCATTTGTAGGGTTACTTAAGCCCAATAGCATTTTAAGACAGATTTTAGACATTCTATTTCTTATACATTTTTTCTTTGAGCCATATTGTTGTTGTTTGTTTTGTGTTTGTTTCACAAGATAGAGCCTCATGAGAGAGGGCAGACTGGCCTTAAGCTTGTCCTCCTGTTTAGCCTCCTGAATGCTAAGATTACAGGAGTGAACAGTATTTTTAAATAAGATTTTTAAAATCTTAAGCACTCCTCCCCCCGTGTAGGTGAAAGACTTGGAAAGTTAGTTTCTGTAGAGTCACAAATCATATCTGCAAAGCCAAGACTGCTTGCTGACTTCTGTCTCCATGCACTGCCAAGTACAGAACTGTGTTCTCGAAACGTGTTTCTACGGTTTCAAGGAGTGAAATCTAACAGTGAGTTCTTGGGAGATTTAAATTATCAGTTCCCTTCACTGCTCATGCAGTGATGTCATTTGGATAATGCAGGGCAAGAGGGGGTGCTTACTTCTTCCTTAAATAACTGCTTGACCCCCACACTCCCAGTTCAATGATAACCTTGACTATACTTTCTATAAAACTAAAACATTTTGGACAGTGATAGAACACAGTGAATGAGGTTAGTGTGCACTCTGCATGCTCAACTGACACTAGACTTGAAAAGTACTTTCCAAACCAAAGTCTAACCTTGAATTTCTCACTGCCTGTTCTAAGCCATTAGTTTTTTTATTCCTAATTCTATTTTTCCTCTTAATAATTTACCCTAGTTCTATCCTTTAATAACTAAGGCTCTCATTTATTAATTTTCACAGCTTTTTAAGTAATTCTGATATAAGATTTAGTAGCTTAGACAATAGTTTGAGGAATACTTAAATTCTGCTTATCTCAGAAGAAGAAAATAGCAGGGCAGAGATTTTGTGTCTCAAAGTTGCAATGAACAGGAGAGAAGTGAGGAGGATGCCTTTTCAGGGGAGGGGACCAGGTGACTGCTGTTTAGTTATTTGTCGCTCATTTCCGGTGGGGTCCCTGGTGGCTGTTCTAAGGGTTTCCTCCCAGGCCGCGCCCCTAAAGCACACCTGGGTCACCACTCTCACCTCCTGCTCCCCCACACTGTGGCCACCAGAGCTTGCTCCCTCCACACCTTCCTCTTCCACCTTTGCTGCATTTACTCCCAGTCTACGTGCAAAGATGATTGCGATTTCAAAGAAGACATAGATGGAGACCAAGAATATCATCTCTACTCTCTGTTGTCAGTTTGAAAGATTCTAATGAGTAGAAAACAAGAGAGTAAATGAAAAATGGACTGAAAAATGAAAGACAGTATGCAGAACGAGGCGGTGTTATCAGTGGTCCTCTATGGCTTGACTTTGATATAGTTGGAGCAAAATTTTGGTAGTGGAATGAATTTGGCTCTGAAGGAGGTACCTGGATTTGAGTGGATGGAGTGAAACGCAGCAGAGATTGAAAAGCAGAACAGAGGGTACGGAGGTTGAAGGCGAAGAGGCATGAGGTTTACCTTAATAAATTAGGAGACATGGTTACCACGTATGAAATACTGGCACTATGCTTTGTCCTGTCAAGAATCAAGTAGAGAGGTTGTGTTTAATTCAGAGAAGCTAACAAAAGTCAATATAGTTTCTCAGCTAAAGAGGGATTAACTGCTTTAAAGGCTGCTGAGGACGCTGTGGAGTTCCCTCTTGCAAAGGTGGAGCTCTGCATCCTGTTGCTTCTAGCTGTCTCACCTGAAGCACATTGTTTTTCCTTCTGTGGTATTTATGTTCTTTTGAATATGCATGTTTTCTGAGGTATTTTTGAGAGAGAGAAATCCCATGACCTACACAGGCAGTTGGATTGGATCCAAAGGATTCTTTCCATCCTGGATTTCAGTTTACAGGGACACCAGCTGGCTTTTATTTGCTACTATCCTATGTCTTGACAAGAGGCCAAAAAGAAGCACTACCAACTTCTCAATTCTTTCTTTTGGATGCCAGTTTTCAACTGCTTGTTTACAGCACTCTACCATCCTTAATCAAGTCCAGAATAAAGGCCTGCACATTGTCTAATGAAAATCAACTCTTACTCCTATTCTTAGGCCTACATTCCAGAATCATCCCTTGGGTTTGTCAGCACCTGGCTCAGAGAAGTCCTCTTTTCTTGTTCCATCTCAGGGATACAGTACCCTACAGCCACCTGTGAACTCTGAGCCAAACACATTCTGCTGTTTGCAGTGGTCTGATTTACAGCCTCCGCTAACGTGTGGCCACCAGCTACCTGGACATAGCATTACCAAACTCGCCACGCTGAAGAGGGCACATAGGAGAGTGCAGAGCCCGCACAGTGGAGATACAGTCTTTTCCAGCCCAGAGAATTTAATCTCTTTTTACATTTCAGGAATTAAGATCTTATGATCTTATCCAGTTTATTTACTTTGGGAGAGGTCAGTTTCACTTCCCAGAGCATATGTGACTAATTTGGGAAAGAGGTGAAAAAATGATCATTCTTTTGAAAAATAATCTTTTGTTGCTGTTGTTTTTAATGCAGTTTTAGGTTCATAGTAAAACCCATAGTTGAAGCACCCCCATGTCTGCTGCTTCTCATACTCAGCCTCTGCTTGCTGTCAACCTCTATTCCCACAGTGGTACCTACTTTTTTTTTTTAATTTTAGCTCAGTGAAACTATGCAGGCACATCATTACATTCCAAAGTCAGTACTTGTATAATTGGTATTGAAGTTTGTCTCAGTGTCAGACATTCAGTATGTTTTAATAAAGTGCAGTGCACACAGCAACCACGGAATTTCACAAAACGCTATCAGGGATCCATCCAGTGCCCAGCGCACCCACTCTTTCCACTCTAGCCCTGGCGATCCCCAGATTTGCCCTTTCCAGGGTGTCATATACAGAAGTCATATCGTATAAGAGTTTTAACTTCGTAATATACATTTGGATTTCCTTACTGTCCTTGCATGATCTGCTTGGTCATGTTGTTTAGTTCTGACTAATATTATATTGTCCAATGTTCCATAGTTATTTATCTATTAAAGGACATTTTTTTCGTTATTTCAAAGTTGAATAAATCAATTCAAACCACATCATGCAGTTGTTTCGTGCGTGTGCTCCTCATCCTTTGGGTGAGTACGGGGATGTAGCTCCTGGATCATGTTGTCAGTGTCTCCTTAGGTTTGAAGGAACTGAAAACTGTTCTTTTCGAGTAGCTGCACCAACAGCAAGTTAGCATTTGTTTCTGAACATCCTCAAAAGCATTGGGTGTTGTCAGGGGTTTCGTACGTTGGACATTTATACCTAAGGCGAGGCATGGAGTACTGTCTAATGTCACCATAGCATGGAGCATCCTTCCTCCTGTTTACACATCGTCTGTTTATCTTCTTTTGGAGGTGTTTTCTCAGGCTCTTTGTTTCCTTCTTTGATCAAGTTTCTTATTTTATTGTTGACGTATAAGAGGTTTTTAAAAACTGTTTTCTTAGCTAGATGTGGTAGTAAAGCCTTTAATCCCAACACCAGGGAGGCACATGCAGGTGAATCTCTGTGGGTTGGACGCTAGCCTGGTTTACAAAGCGAGTTCAAAGACAGTTAGGGCTATTATACATAAAAACCCTGTCTCAAAAAAGCAAAAAGCAAAAACCAACCAAACAAGAACCACTGTATTTTTGATAGAAGTTATTTATTAGTTTATTCAAATATTTTCTTTCAAACTGTAAGATTGTATTTTTAATTTATAGTATTTTTCCACAGAACAGATTATTTTAATTTTATCTCTTTGATGGTTGTACCTTTCTGTTTTTTAATTGTTTTTATTGAGCTATTTATTTTTCTCTACTCCCCTCCTTTCCTCTCCCTTCCCCTTTTACCCTCTCCCATGATCCCTACACACCCAACTTACTCAGGAGATCTTGTCTTTTTCTGCTTTCTATGTAGGTTAAATCCATGTGTGTCTCTCTTAGGATCCTCGTTGTCTGAGTTTTCTGGGATTGTGAACTTAGACTTTTTTTTTGCTTTATGTCTAAAAGCCACTTATGAGTGAGTACATATAATATTGTCTTTCTGGGTCTGGGTTACCTCACTAAATATGATGTTTTCTAGATCCATCCATTTGCCCGCAAATTTCAAAATGGCATTGCTTTTTTCCTGCTGTGTAGTACTCCATTGTATAAATGTACCACATCTTTTTTATCCATTTTACGGTCGAGGACATTTAGGTTGTTTCTAGATTCTGACTATGACAAATAATGATTCTGTAAGCATAGTTGAGCACATGTCCATGTGGTATAATTGAGCATGCTTTGGATATATACCCAAAGGTGGTATTGCTGGGTCTTGAGATAGGTTGCTTCCTAATTTTCTGAGAATTGCCATACTGATATCCAAAGCAGCTGGACCAGTTTGCACTTTCACCAGCAATGCAGAAGTGTTCCCTTTACCCTACAACCTCTCCAGCATAAGTTG